>CALYLW010002559.1:0-41665 GCA_944989445.1 Ampullaceana balthica
GACCAGAGGATACTGGTGGTTACACAAGCTGTCAACTAACTGACCACAGGCTACCCGTGCTTACACAATATGTCTACTAGCTGACCAGAGGATACTCGTGCTTACACAAAATGTCAACTAGCTGACCAGAGGATACTCGTTCTTACACAAAATGTCAACTAGCTGACCACAGGCTACTCGTGCTTACATAAAATATAAACTATCTGACAAGAGGATACTCGTGCTTACACAAAATGTCAACTAGCTGACCAGAGGATACTCGTGCTTACACAAAATGTCAACTAGCTGACCAGAGGATACTCGTGCTTACACAAAATGTCAACTAGCTGACCAGAGGATACTCGTGCTTACACAAAATGTCAACTAGCTGACCAGAGGATACTCGTGCTTACACAAAATGTCAACTAGCTGACCAGAGGATACTCGTGCTCACACAAATTGCCATCAAGCTGTCTTATCGTGGATTTTATTACAGGGGCTTATTATTGAAACATAATGCCATTTCCATTGAATGCACCAATTATGAGTGCACACCAATTATGAGTGCACCAATAATACAGCACAGTGAGTTAAAAATAAATTATGTGACTGTAATGTGATCCACATCAAGTACTTCTATGATTTGAAGCAGTTTAAGCTTCATTGATGATTATGACTTGTCAGTTTATTCCCCCCTTTGTCCATACATTATTACTAGAACAATACTGAAACATGTACCCCAAAAAATGTAATTTTTACACATTGTCATGTTAATAACAAAGATTTATTCCTTTTGCATGAAACGTAATAAACAATGTTTGTCACAGGATAACAGAAAATATTAAATTTTCAACTGTTATCATATTTACAATTTAATATAAACATGTTAGTAATTCACATAAACGTTTTTTTATTATTGTCAAGTCAGCACCTTTTCAAGCTCTATTATGACTTGTCAGTTTATGCGCCCATTGGTCCATACATTATTACCTTTACATTATCAAAAACATGTAAATAAAAAATTGTAACTATTTACAAATATGAATAACAACGAACTATTTATTTTGCATGAAATCTTTGAAGTAAAGATAATCACTGGATAAAAGAAAATTTTACGGTATCAACAGGCAATCGTATATAAAATTTAATATACACGTTTTAGGAATAGTAATAAACGTTTTCATTATTGTCAAGTCAGCACCCTTTCCAGTTCTATATTAAAAACAAAGATTTTTTTTCCAAATTAGTCTAAGACGCATTAAAATATTACATGTAAATAACAATAAAAAAAACTATTATGGGGAGGAGTCCGATTTTTAAATATGTTTTTTTTTAAACATACAAATATACAATCTCAAAGTATTTTTTTTAAAAAGCCAATGCTAAACTGAAGCATAAGTTGACAAATTTCATTTGCAGTAATAAATAATGGCTTTGTAGTTCAAAACGCAACGAAACTTAACAACCAAACGACAATCAATTGTAAATTTCATAAACCGAAAAAACGAATGTAATATATCAATATAGAAAATTAAATTTATAATTCCGTACGTAATATTGACATGGACACATACACAAAAACGGCCATTTAATACAAAAAAATAATAATAATATTAATCACATCAGATAAAACATGGCTTTTTTTACTTCGTTCCCTTCACACATTCATAAAAGCTCAAATAATGACGTCACGTCACAATATTTTATGGCGCTGGCGAGAAACAAATTTTGTTAATCTCAAAAGCAACTTTTTTACTTCTATATACTTTTTTATTGGGTGCTACCTCGCATATCGTCACGGACAGACACTACGTACAGATTGCAAATTATGTTATTTAATATATATATTTATTTATATAATATATTTTTACTACATGTGTATATTTCTATATAATTGTTTCAATAATTATAAGTTATATCCATCGCGTCATTCTAATATCTCTTGATTGCAATTGATAGGAATTTTTAAAAATGGCATCTTCATAATATACAATAACATAAGTAGACAGCATATTTGTACGCGATATACTGGAAATAACAAAAGAACGTTTAATAAATACAAAAAGTCGGATGACCCATGGCAGGTTTTCTCTCACATAAATCAAGGTATCAAATCTCTTTTATTATTCAATCTCAAACATTATTGTCAGGTATAAAAATCACTAGGGTGAATGCATTATGACATGAGTAAATACGAGTGCACAAGGAATGATTTTAAATCCCTTATATTAGCTTCACCGTCGTGTCCCTCTCTATGTCTTGGGCTCGTGGTCGGTCAGTAGGGTAGAAAAAAAGTAAAAAATTACCCACTTTGCGTGATTTTATCGAGCTGAAATTTTTCAAATGGACTTGTGACCTAACAATGCATTATATCAAAATTGCAGATCGATCGAATGTACGGTAATTAAATAAATCAATTTTTAGTTTATCTCTATATAGCATGTTTATACGTCTGTTAGAGTTGACCTACACGGCTCACTGGTTCACTCCACGGCTCACTGGTTCACTCCACGGCTTACTGGTTCACTCCACGGCTCACTGGTTCACTCCACGGCTCACTGGTTCACTCCACGGCTCACTGGTTCACTCCACGGCTCACTGGTTCACTCCACGGCTCACTGGTTCACTCCACGGCTCACTGGTTCACTCCACGGCTCACTGGTTCACTCCACGGCTCACTGGTTCACTCCACGGCTCACTGGTTCACTCCACGGCTCACTGGTTCACTCCACGGCTCACTGGTTCACTCCACGGCTGACTGGTTCACTCCACGGCTCACTCCAGCCCTCGATGTCACAGGGGTTCGTCACAGTCTGTCGCGTGGTGTGTATTATATTGAAAATAAACAATACATTTAGTTAGGTCTCATATATATAATTGATTTTTAGTCAAAAACGTTGTTTTTACGTGTTGTTTTTTTTTATTAGTTAGTGATCTCTAATCACGGGAGTGTGTAGTCATAGGGAATGCGAGAGGTCAGTGGAGACAGTTGTGACAGCAATCAGTAAGACATGAGTTTTGAGCGTGGTCCAAGACGGTCGAGTTGGAACGAGGGGTTATTAACACAGTTGTTATTAAATGTCTACAGTCTCCTCCAAGCTACTTGTTATTAACACAGTTATAAAATGTCTACAGTCTCCTCCAAAATCCTTGTTATTAACACAGTTGTTATAAAAGGTCTACAGTCTCCTCCAATATCCATGTTATTAACACAGTTGTTATAAAATGTCTACAGTATCCTCCAAGATCCATGTTATTAACACAGTTGTTATTAAATGTCTACAGTCTCCTCCAAGCTACTTGTTATTAACACAGTTATAAAATGTCTACAGTCTCCTCAAAAATCCTTGTTATTAACACAGTTGTTATAAAAGGTCTACAGTCTCCTCCAATATCCATATTATTAACACAGTTGTTATAAAATGTCTACAGTATCCTCCAAGATCCATGTTATTAACACAGTTGTTATAAAATGTCTACAGTCTCCTCCAAGCTACTTGTTATTAACACAGATGTTATAAAATGTTTACAGTCTCCTCCAAGCTACTTGTTATTAACACAGTTGTTATAAAATCTCTACAGTCTCCTCCAAGCTACTTGTTATTAACACAGTTGTTATAAAATGTCTACAGTCTCCTGCAAGATCATTGTTATTAACACAGTTGTTATAAAATGTTTACAGTCTCCTCCAAGATCCTTGTTATTAACACAGTTGTTATAAAATGTCTACAGTCTCCTCCAAGCTACTTGTTATTAACACAGATGTTATAAAATGTTTACAGTCTCCTACAAGCTACTTGTTATTAACACAGTTGTTATAAAATGTCTACAGTCTCCTGCAAGATCATTGTTATTAACACATTTGTTATAAAATGTCTACAGTCTCCTCCAAGATCCTTGTTATTAACACAGTTGTTATAAAATGTCTACAGTCTCCTCCAAGCTACTTGTTATTAACTCATATGTTATAAAATGTTTACAGTCTCCTACAAGCTACTTGTTATTAACGCATTTGATATAAAATGTCTACAGTCTCCTCCAAACACCTTGTTATAAGCACAATTGTTATAAAATGTCTACAGTCTCCTCCAGGCTCCTTGTTATTAACACAGTTGTTATAAAAAGTAATATTTTCAGAAAATATTTATAGTTGTACATATGTTAAAATGAGAGGTATGTAGTTGTGTGGACATGAAGCTAATAGTGTTGGCTTGTTGTTCTACGTTCAATTTATTAATCTTATAAACATCAGAAATATAACACGAAATAAAGATTCATTGTTAACCACTTGGTAGGGGAATTATTACAATTATTGACATTGAGTCCCTAAATATAGGGATCGAGGTCAAGTGGCGTGCCACTTGGATATATTAAGTTTCCGAAAAGCGTCGTTAAAATGTGACTGATGTGAAACATTTAGAGATATGTACAAACAACACTCATCGTATGTATTTGATAGTTTCCTTAATTTCAAACATATACAATTGATAATCTATGTGTAAATTCAAATATATATTTGTAACACTAGTCTAATGTACTATAAATAAAGTTTGAAGTGACACAAATATAATTTTTTTATCTCATATAATTGTAAATTAAATTTTAAACGAAGTTGAATAAAATTATTTAAAACTCATCTTGGCACAAAAATTTTGGCAAGAAGATCGCGATATTACCGTAAATTATAAGAACTGGTGTTTTTTGGTGCAGCGCTGATGGGAAATATCGCATTAATGCACTGCATATATGCCAAAGATGGTGCTTTTTTCATCCAAATAGTTGAAAGATTATTTGCATTGTTTATGTATGTTTGGATAATAATACTGCAATAACGCAAAGCTGTCATTTATGGATTACTGCTTATTTCATCGTTGACCTTTAACGATTATATATAGACACGCATACATGAATTCAGATATACTTGAAAAGGCTTTAAAAACTAAACAGACTGCCGAATCCCAAATGCTTTTATGTATGTATTTGTGTGGTTTACCCAACGCTAACCACAAGACGTTTGTTTATTTATTATATAGTTTACCAAGTCTAACCACACCTAGAACTTGGGCCAGTGGCGTAGCTGGGGGGGGGTGCCGCCCCGGGTGGCACACATATCGGGGCGGCATTTGTGGACATTTGAAAGGTAGAGTCATTTCCAACAGCCGTCCTTTTTTCTTTTGAAGGGGGAAATCCAAGGTGAAACAAAAATATTCTTTATTTCGAGACTTAATTAACGGATTCGCGCAACATTTGTTTGATTACATAGTGGTTGTTATAACTAACGCAAAACCACTCAAAAAATTAAAATCACTCAAGAAAGGTAAATATTTTTTTGTTGAAAACTAAGCGGTATACGTCACAATTATAAGAAAACTGCACACGCACACAAGAACAAAAAAAACACATAAACACCACCACTGAGCCGAATAATATGTGCTATTAATATCGCCACGACAGTTTTTGCGTGAAATTTTGACATGCGCAGAATGATGCGCTAACAAGTACTTCATAACATGGTGGTTCAAACATTGTGTTTAACTTGCAAGTAGTATTTTATATTACTGTTTCAGTTTTTAGAAAATTATTGTAAGGTAAATTACTCAAAATTAAATATTTTTTATTGCATTAAAGTAGAACATATACAATTTGTGTTTTTCATTAAAATACGGTTATTCTTTAAACATTTTACACATATCCAATTAAAGTATGGTGCACATAATTTGAATTCGTCTATGTTATGGAAAATCATTTAGATTTATGGCAAGAACATGAAAATATTCAAATTTCTCCGTTAATAAACACCAAAATATCATAAATCATTTCGAAAAAGACATACTTGGAAAAAATTGACATCTGAAGAAGTAACTAATAAAACGAGATCAGATGCTGGAATTTTACTCATTTTAATGCAATCTTTTTATTTTCTATGTTATCTCAATTTATGGGAACCCGCCTCTTTTAAAAATTAATGCAAACCCATTTCATGGAATAAAGAGATGTGCTAATACAGAACGCTGTTATAGAGAGTTGGAAATATCAACTCAACGCCGAGTTAGAAGGAGAAAACTATGAGTGGGGAAAATTAAGAAGACGTGATTCTATCTTTAGAACGAGAAGTACAACGAGAATTGTTTTATCCATGTATGGAGTTATAAAAGAAAATAAAAGAACGCGTTGATGAGTTGCATGTTCATGCAAGAAAATATTCGTGTATAATACTATGTAACCTACTAAATGAAGAATTTGAACATCAAATATTTATATTGATAACAGTTCAATATTGAGAGAAAAATGAGCCGGGTTTTGATGGCATTACAAAGGTCCAGTCTTAGCAATTGTGGGGCCCTTTACGGCTTAGTTTGCGAAAAGGACTGCGCTGGGCCAAGTTTGGGTAGGGTTAAGGTATTAATAAGGATAATAAGTGAAAATTAAGATAGGTGAGACCTTTGAAAGCGCGGGGCTAACTGCGGCCGCATAGGTTGCAGTGGCCTAAGATCAGCCCTGGCTGTACCTACACTACAAGAAGAGGCATTATATTAGAAAAAACGGGGGAAAGCCCCCTTGATCTATTCAACATTGTAATGTTGCTAAGAATTTTTTCAAGAATTGCTATCAGTGTATCTAGTTGTGAAAGGAGCTTCTCCAAACTGAAGTTGATAAAAAAATTATCTTCGTTCCACAATGATTGATTTAAGACTATAAAATTTTGTAATATTGTCCATAGAACAAGATATTAAAAATAATTTAAATTTTGATAGCATAATACACGATTTTTCTACTATGAAAATAGATATGTTAATGTATAAATAAGTTTACATTAATTACATACTAATATATACAATTTCTTTGTTTATAAAAATATCACATATTTATCAATTAAAAAATAAATGCAATATTAATTGGTAATGTTTTTGGGTGTAAATTTGGAATAAGTTATGTCTCATTAGGGGGGGGGGAGGACCTGCGACCTCAATAACTTTCTTGTGGCTCTTAAAAAAAAGGATATTGTATTTTTATAAATGTATTTATAGGTATATCATCTTATATTACTCTTTTATTACCGCTTACATAATTAGGTCATGCAATGGAAAAAATGTTCCCAACCTTTACTGCGTTTCAATTACAATTATTTATTCATGTTTATTAATTTATAAAAAAAAACATCATATGATTGACTTAAGGGCCCGTCCATAAATGACGTCACGCGATTTTGGCTGATTTTGTACCCACTCGTCACACGTCGTCACAAAAAACTTAGACCCCTTCTTCAATATGACGTCAAAATGTCCCCCCCCCCATCCTCATAAAAGCTGTATTTTCTATTTGAAAATGAGCAAGTTTCAAATCAATTTTTTTGTCATTTAAATATGTTTTTAGTGTAAGGCTGCACTCTAATATCGTAACACGCTTGAAGCCATGTAAAACATCATTAAATAAAGTGTCGGTAATCATATATTTCAATGGAACTTTTATTTGAACTTGCGCGTTTTGATGTGACGTCAAATATGTGACTCTTCCCCCCCCCCGGTGCGTGACGTCATTTATGGACGGCCCCTAAAAGGGTGGCAAATTGGAGACCTCCCCGGGCGCAAAAGCTCTAGCTACGCCACTGCATGTCACTAACAAAAATACATTTTAAAAAAAAATCACAAATTTATTTATTTTTTCTTACTCTCTAAACACACATAATATTAATTTATTGGCTACAAATGTTTGTTTATAACAATATAAATATTTTTTTCTTTTGAAATTAACGGAAAGAGACTCAATTGGGAGAGGATTTATTTTGTTAAGTTTCTATTTGTAACATCGTCTTGTCGTATCAATGCAGACGCTCCTTCTATTCAGAAGAATAATGCACAGTCCATGCCGATCTGTTGGCAAGTGATGCAGCGTTAACAGGCCATGGCTATAAGGGTTCCACGCATTACCCAGCGTTCACAGGCCATGGCTATAAGGGTTCCACGCATTACCCAGCGTTCACAGGCCATGAATATAAGGGTTCCACGCATTACCCAGCGTTAACAGGCCATGGCTATAAGGGTTCCACGCATTACCCAGCGTTAACAGGCCATGGCTATAAGGGTTCCACGCATTACCCAGCGTTCACAGGCCATGAATATAAGGGTTCCACGCATTACCCAGCGTTAACAGGCCATGGCTATAAGGGTTCCACGCATTACCCAGCGTTAACAGGCCATGGCTATAAGGGTTCCACGCATTACCCAGCCGCCTTTATTTCCCTAGCTAGTGTTAGGTACCCATTCGGAGCTGGTTGACTCAGGGACGCCCTAGGCCCCGGGAACAAACCCTTGCCTTCACATGGATTCAAAACCAAGACCATCGGTACGCCAGCCGAGTACGCATGCTACTCGATCACATCGTCAGTTTTAATAACATGGAATAATTGTTAAAATAAACATATCAGACATGTTTTATATAAGTAATAATTTGGATAATAATTTTAGTTCACAAAATTATTGATTCCTTTAAAAAATGGATTTTTAAATCAATATGTCTTCTTTAAAATTAAAAATTAAGCAAAGTTCATACTGGCAATTCGAATTTAGCAACCAAAAATATAAGAATGTCGTAAAAGAAAAACATTTTAAAAAATTGTGATAGTAACGTTTAAAAAAAAGACATATTATACATATAATAGTGATAACAAAATTAGATAACAGAAAATACAAACATCAATGAAAGGTTAGTAACACATTTTGTAAGAACAAATCGATATTTTTGTCAAACATCATTACTATAATATATATGTTGCTCATTAGCCTCAGTGCACGATTAGGATAGGAGTGTGCTAGCAATTTATTGACATTGTATCCCTAATTGTAGGAATCGAAGTCAAGTGGCATGCCACTTTCATAAAATATCAGATTTTACAGGTATATTCGTTACCTTTGTTGAAAATTAGACATGCATATATATTACAATGAATTAAAACATTTTATAGTTTCCATATTTTGAAGAATTACAACTTTAAAATTATTTTTCGTTTTTAAATTTTTATTTCTATACACTTTTTTGCCGTACACACAATGCAACTTATATTTATTAATACTTAGTCTTATTAAATTTAAATAAAACTTTTAACAAAAATTAAATTATGCTATTTATCTTACTTATTTTCCCAACAAAATGTCTTACTTAAAAAAATCATAAACGATGCTTTGTGGTGTGTCATTTTAATGCACGTCCAATATGATTACAACTGTAATATTTATTGAATTTATTGTTAGCTCTACAAAATATGATCGTTCCTTATTTTTTATAGCTTTAAATAATTATAATAATATACATACATACATACATACATACATACATATATATATATATATATATATATATATATATATATATATATATATATATATATACTAGTGTATTACCCATCAAATATGACGGGAGTTTTCAAAATGGATATATCTCAGCTTTTGTAATTGTCCCTTCTGCCTGAAAGCCGCATAGTAAATAATCAGAAAATGTAGAGACCAAGAGAGAAACATTAAATCTATTTTCCATATTGAACAATTTTATGCGGACGTTTGAAAATAGTGGGTTTTTTTGGGTGTGCAAAATATTTTTCAAGGTTATTTTTGTAGCGGTGGGCTTTCTAAAATCTAGCGTTACGAACGGACATAGCAGAGTATATATTTTGATTATATATACGAATATATGTGTTATGAGAAAACCTCCAAGCTTAGGCTTCGCGTTATATAAGATTGAATGAATAAGAATGATATAATCATGATAATAATAAATGCATAGTGAATTACACACAGCATAAAGTGATACTGCGGCAAAGAAGTTTGAAGTTTTGAAGTATTAACAAATATTGCTGAGGAGTCAGCCGGACGTTAACTTGCGGCATTGAATAGTGCGCACCAATTATGAGTGCACCAATAATACAGCACAGTGCGTTAAAAATAAATGTACATTATGTGACTGTAATGTGATTCACATCACGCATATCTGTGATTTGAAGCCGTTTAAGCTTCATCGATGATTATGACTTGTCAATTTATTCGCCCATTTGTCCATACATTATTACCAAAAAATTATCAAAACATGAAAAAAAATAAACTGTAATTTTATACATGTTAATAACTATTTATTTTGCATGAAACGTAGTAAGCAAAGTTTGTCACAGGATAACAGAAAAGATTAACTTATCAACTATTAATAATATTTACATTTTAATATACACGTGTTAGTAATTCACATAAACGTTTTTATTGTTGTCAAGTCAGCACCTCTTCAAGATCTATTATGACTTGTCAGTTTATGCGCTCATTGGTCCATACATTATTACCTTTACATTATCAAAAAATCGTAAATAAAAAATTGTAGCTATTAACAAATATGAATAACAACGAACTATTTATTTTGCATGAAACCTTTGAAGTAAAGTTAAGCACTGGATAAAAGAAAATATTAGTATCAACTTTAATATACACGTTTCAGGAATTCTAATAAACGTTTTCATTATTGTCAAGTCAGCATCCCTTCCAGTTATATATTGAAAGCAAAGATTTTTTATTCAAAATTAGTCTAAGACGCATTAAAATATTGCATGTAAATAACAATAAAAAAACTATTGTGGGGAGGAGTCCGATTTTTAAATATGTTATTTTTTTAAACATACAAATATGCAATCTAAAAGTGTATAAAAGAAAAACAAACGCTAAACTGAAGCATAAGTTGACAAATTTCATTTGTAGTAATAGCAAAATGGCTTTCTTCTGACTCTGAGACGTGTTGAGCTTGTGACTCAGTGACTTCCTCTTCTAGTTGGACTGTCCTGTTCGCGCTCAATCCTGATTGACCCTGTGTAATTCCCTTTTTGAGGTTGGACGTCACAATGGTGTTCAATCCCGGTGTATGCTTTGGCACAGTGGTTCCCATGTTTTGATGGGACATCACGATGGCCTTCTCTATATATCTCACTGGTGGATTTATCTCTTCGTTTCTTAACTCTCTTATTGAGAGATTGCCTGTTGCAATTCTCTAAGTTGTTTTGTTAATGACGCTATTTCCCCATCCCTGATTATGAGGGCTTGATAGATGAGAATCTATGTTTGGGAAGTTTCTCTAGGGGTGTAATGTTTAAATATCACCTTCCCGCTCACAACGCATAAACTTTAGTGATCTCTCTCAATCGATAATCAACAGACTAAAGGGGGGAAAATGTAACAATACATTTATTTACACAATTTATACAATAGTGGAAACTGGTTCGAAATGAAAATAGTGATACAACAAATTAACTGTCCCTTCTTTGGCCTAGCTTTATCATCATTAAGGCTATGCCTTGTAACCTTATGTTTTATGGTGTGAGTACTTAAATGCAATGGGGTCATCGCACCCCGCTCCGTGTGGCGGTTGGTTCTGCACGCTCCCCTGGTCAGTGTGTGCGATGAAGTGTTCAGCGTGGTAGTACTGCCCTACACAAGGCTCCGTCCGTGCTGGAGTGTGTAATTGGTTCTGCAGGTTCCTTATAGCTGAATCGTTCGGTTTATTGGGCTCGGTAAACTGCTCACCTATGGCCAAGGTGACTTCTGTGATCACGGAAGTGTGAATGATCGGCTTCTGTACGTGTAGTGCGTGTACACGTACATGCTTCGACATACGCAGTGTGCGTTTGTCGCCGTCAGTTTTACTTTAGACGTAATAACTGGTAACTCAGGTTCCTGTCGATAGGTGCAGGGATGAGGTAGGGTGTCAGATCCAAGTCGCTCGGAACAGCTGTGGGTCCAGCTCTTTGTCCGAGTATTAACGACACTTCTGTCCCGGTACTGGCGGGTGCCCAGAAGCCAGACTAAAATAGAAAAACATACATGAGTAGTTTCTCCACTTTGTCTGCTCTAATCCATCCTTCGGGCCGCCGTCATAGATGATATATTGTGGATGCATGACTGTCCACTTGAATTTCCTTAGCTTATCAAATATGTGTATCTTTTGTTTATCTACGCGTGTTTTTTAGAATCGTTAGAAATGTAACATGAAATAAGCAGTATTAAGGAAATAAAATATTTGCATAATAACACTTTTTGAATAATAATAAATTAAGATTGATTTCATTGATCAAATTGGCCCTATATTTTCGGTAAAAACACTCAAAATATTTCCTATTAAAGTAAATTTTATTGTAAAAACTAAGTTGTGTTAAATTGTATCTCCATTCATCCACCGCAACCAAAGAGCACCGGTACAGGCTTTTTTAAATATGTCTTTGAGAAAACTGTAGCTGGCAAGATTAATGAGAAGATGGCTATAGTCTGAATTTATTTAATTAAATATAGTTTTGAAGAGAAAACATAATAACTTTTTATACACATACAAAATATTACAAAATTTTAAAAATTAACTATTGTACAATTGTTTAATCGTATTCTAGTGACATATTTCGTTAATAAAATGTATTTAAAAAAACATTGAAAAGAGATAAAATAAAAAGTTTCCAATTAGTTTTAAATCACATAACAAATAATACGTCAATATTTTATAATTTTGTTTACAAGCCGTGTGGTTAATTGCCTTTTGTTTCCATGATTTGTTTTTATTTGTGTTGTAACATTTTAACAAGCGGGACATTGTTTTATATCTCTTTATGAATTCATTTCCCATCAATGACGCACCACAAAGCACCGAGTCTGATGTATTTAATATGACATTGTGTTTAGAAAAATGAGCAAGTTAAATAAGAAAATTGTAATGTAAAACAAAATCAAGTGAAATTGTATTTAAATTCTATAACACATATTATTAATAACGTTTGTATTATAAATGTTTCAATGTCGGTAAATAAAAATTATTGAATAGAACAATAAAATTAAAGAAATTGTCGGTTTTTAAAATCATAATTATTTTTAAAAACATGAAAACTCTCAAATTAATTTATTTAATCTGGTTAATGTGAATGTGTACATTTCGAACAGACTAATCTACAAGCTTGTTCTGGAAAAACAGAACTTCTTCTATTTCATCCAAGTGGCATGCCACTTGACTTCGATCCCTACAATTAGGGAAACAATATCAATAAATTGTTAGCATTCTTGGAACTCCTGCTAAGCACGCAGGCCTGGTACACAGTGATTTTCGTCTGTGAGATGCGCATTGTTCCAAACTCTTTGATTCAGCCTAGCCATTAATGATGCGGCCTTGCCGATTCTGGTTCTTATTTCCTTATCCACACTAACAATAGCGGACAGAATAAATTACAAGTATACTAGCGATATACTCGAGTTTTTTTATGACAGTTTCTTAAACGCCTAAAGAAATGGGTTTTTTTTCTAACAAAAATCATAATTTTAAATATTTATTCTTTAAACTCTTACTCTTTATGCCCAGTTTAAAAAGTTTATGACATTTTTAAACATATTTTCAAGTAAATTTAAATGAATTTATAAAAAAAATTCTTTACATCAGCAGTTAAACTCAATATAACTGAAGCTTTAGTCTGTTATACAGTTTATTTTTGTAAATGTTTAGAGGGAAGAAACATAGAAATTACTGCATTTTATACTTCCGTATTTACAAAAAATTGAATCTCTTATGACATTACTATCTTAGACACCAACCTGTAATGTGTCAATGGAAAACTAGACAGCTGGTTTTGAATTTATTGTTCATTTAAGTCTACATTTCTTAACTCCTGGTATATCGTTATTTATTGTTCATTTAAGTCTACATTTCTTAACTCCTGGTATATCGTTATTTATTGTTCATTTAAGTGCTACATTTCTTAACTCCTGGTATATCGTTATTTATTGTTCATTTAAGTCTACATTTCTTAACTCCTGGTATATCGTTATTTATTGTTCATTTAAGTCTACATTTCTTAACTCCTGGTATATCGTTATTTATTGTTCATTTAAGTCTACATTTCTTAACTCCTGGTATATTGTTATTTATTGTTCATTTAAGTCTATATTTCTTAACTCCTGGTATATGGTTATTTATTGTTCATTGAAGTCTACATTTCTTAACTCCTGGTATATCGTTATTTTTAATTACACCGGGAACTAATCTTATACATTACATTTAGTTAGGATAATATTATGATTATAAAATTGAACATGCACCTGTGCAGTTGCTTTATGATAGTGTTTTATTTTTAGACATTATTCTAACCAGATATGACCCGTGGCGTAGCATACGCCGCAGACTTGCTCTTAGTTAGTGCAAATAAATAGATGTAAAAACAAAGTTTTTGACTATAAATCCCTTATATATGAGACATAAATAAAAGTAGTGATTATTTTTGAACGCAACATTTACAGACTGAAACAAAATTATCTCCCCTGGTTTTAAAACTGCTAGGGGTTGTGAACATCGACGGTCGGCGTCAACGCGTGAACTGAACTGGCACGTGAAAGAATAGTCGGTTCAGATAGTTCGATCGCTAAAACTTACAAAGCTAGTTATTATAAGGGATTTAATTTTAAAAAAAGAACCGTAAAAACAAAGCTTTTGACTATAAATCCCTTATATATGAGACATAACTAAAAGTATTGATTATGTTCAAACACGACAAACATTTACAGACTGAATCTGTCTTAAATCCCCTTTGCTTTATAACCCGAGAGGGGCAAGGTCTGGTCACCGATCGCTGGACCGAGCTCAGCGTGACGTGTAAAATGTAAAAAAAAGCACGCCGGTATATCGACGATGTGGCGTCAACGCGCGAACTGAACTGTCACGTGAAAAAAAACCGTGAAATTGAATTACATATGTCGTACACAATCTGTGTGTAACTAACACATTCTTCAAATGCAAGGACATCCACAAAGTGTCTTGGAGACATCCCCGCTCCAAGCACTGGCACCAGCTTGATCTGGTTCTCACCAGGCGATCTGATCTGGCCAGTGTGCTCCAAACACGCAGTTACCACAGTGCCGACTGTGACACAGACCACTCTTTGGTCGCAAGCAGAATCAAATTAATACCAAAGAAATTGTGTCACTCAAAGAGCAAGGGTAAAACTCGCATCAACACGCAGAATATCAACTGCCCTGAGATAAGTGATCAACTTAACACCAAGCTTGAGCAAGCTCTTAAAGCCAACACCTCGCAGAAAGAAATCCCCAATCCGCATGATGCTATAGGGACAGAACAAATCGATGCGAATTGGCTCCATATTCGAGACACTATTTACAACACCTCTCTTGCCGTCCTCGGGAGGAAGGAAAGAAAAAATGCAGATTGGTTTGAAGCCCACTGGGTTACAATGAATCCCGTGACGGAGACAAAAAGAAAAGCTCTACTGGCCTACAAAGCTTCCCCAGGACCTGACACCCTGAAATGTCTCAGAAGTGCCAGAAACACAGCCCGGAAGACTGCACGTTTTTGCGCTAACACTTATTGGGTGGAATTATGCAAAAGCATTCAATCTGCTGCTGATCAGGGAGATATAAAACAAATGTACGAAGGCATAAAAAAGGCCACTGGGCCCACAACTTCAAAGTCAGCTCCAATCAAGACAAAATCAGGTGAGATGATCACAGAACGAGACAAGCAGATGCGGCGCTGGACTGAGCACTATCTAGAACTCTATGCGACACAGAATGTAGTATCTGACTCTGCCATAGAAAGAATACCAGATCTACCAGTTCTAGATCAGCTTGATGCTCCACCGTCAATAGAGGAGCTTGGTAGGGCTATCGATCATCTGAGAAATGGAAAGGCCCCAGGCAACGATGGCATTCCTGCAGAAGTCCTTAAGCACGGCCAGCCAGCACTACTGAAGCCTCTGCACGAACTCATATGCGATTGCTGGGAACGCGGTCACATCCCACAGGACATGCGTGACGCCAAAATAGTTACGCTTTATAAGAACAAAGGAGATCGCAGCGATTGCAATAACTATCGTGGTATCTCCTTACTGAGTATTGTGGGAAAGGCTTTTGCCAGAGTGATCCTTGCACGCCTGCAAATTCTGGCGCAAAATGTCTACCCAGAATCACAATGCGGTTTTCGGGCTGGCCGGTCAACAATGGACATGATCTTCTCACTCCGTCAGCTACAAGAGAAATGTCGGGAGCAACAGAAAGCCCTCTTTGTTGCCTTCATAGATCTAACAAAGGCATTTGACCTGGTCAGCCGCGAGGGTCTGCTACGTATATTGGAAAAAAATAGGATGCCCGCCGCGGCTTCTCTCCATCATCGAGTCCTTCCACACCAATATGCACAGCACAGTGCTCTTCGATGGTGCCACCTCAGAACCCTTCCCAGTCTGTAGCGGAGTCAAACAGGGTTGTGTACTGGCTCCAACACTCTTCGGTATCTTTTTCTCGATGCTACTGCGTCATGCATTCGAGGACTGTTTCGAGGGTGTAAACATCCATACCAGGGCGGATGGAAATCTGTACAACATCAGCCGTCTCCGTGCAAAGAGAAAAGTGGAAAATGTTTTAATTAGAGAGCTGCTCTTCGCGGATGACGCAGCCCTTACCTCACATTCAGAGATAGGTCTCCAACTTTTGGTCGACAAGTTCTCAGAGGCATGCAAAGATTTTGGTCTAACGATAAGCCTCAAAAAGACCAACATTATGAGACAATGAACTGACTGCTTCCCAGCAATCTCCATTGAGGGAAACACCTTGGATGTCGTCGATGATTTTACCTACCTTGGCAGTAACATCACAAGCACACTCTCCCTGGAAAAGGAAATTGAAACCAGAATCGGCAAGGCTTCATCATTAATGGCTAGGCTGAATAAAAGAGTGTGGAACAATGCACAGCTCACTGCTAGGACAAAAATCACTGTGTACCAGGCCTGCGTGCTCAGCACACTCCTCTATGGCAGCGAGTGCTGGACGACCTATGCCAAACAAACAAAGCAACTCAACAGCTTCCACTTACGATGCTTGCGCAGGATTCTGCACATCAAGTGGCAGGACAAGATAACGAATGTCGAGGTACTCAGAAGGAGTCATATGCTGAGCATGCACTCAATCCTGAGTGAGAGGCGCCTGCGGTGGCTGGGACATGTCCGCAGGATGAACTCGGAGCGCATTCCAAGAGCCCTGCTTTACGGTGAGCTGGCAACTGGTGTGCGGAAGAGAGGACGCCCCTGCTTGCGCTTCAAGGATGTCTGCAAGAAAGACATGAGTCTGGCGCAGATAGACCATAAAACGTGGGAAACCATTGCTGAGGAACGCACCTCCTGGCGGGCTAAAGTACGCGAGGGCATCCAAGTCGCGGAAGCTTCCCTTACAGTCAAGAGCGAGGAGAAAAGGGCCAGGAGAAAGGGGAAGGGGGGCAGAGGAGCAGGAGGAAACGCCATCATCCCATGAGGATGGACGGATGCCATAGAGATAGAGATAAACTAAAAATGCATTAATTTAATTACAGTACGTTCGATCGATCTGAAATTTTGATACGATGCATTGTTAGGTGACACAAGTCTATGTTCCAAATTTCAACTCGATTGCATCACGTAAAATAGGACATTTTTTACTATTGCTTTTCCGCCCGACGAAGAGATGTCGACAGAGAGAGAGAGAGAGAGAGAAATAGAGAGAGAGAGAGAGAGAGACATAGACAGAGACAGAGAGAGAGAGAGAAAGAGAGAGAGAGAGAGAGAGAGAGAGAGTTTAGTGAAGTTATAGATTCAATAACCGCGTTTACTTTGAAGGTTTTAACATGTTATTTTTCTCTTTAAATTTTCAATGAGTAATTAAACAATATTAAGTATGCAATTATAGTCATTGTTAGCCTGAGCGTACAATAAATTGATAGGTTCCAATTAAACAAAGAAAAAAAATTTACATGCAAAGTGAAAAGCAGTACTTCTTTTTGATCAATAATCTTCTTTTTAAATTGAGGTTTAAGAAATTAAGCCAAACACAAAGAAAATATAATTTACGCCAGAAAAGTATCACCGATTGCCTATTTGAAAGGTTTGTCACTGAGACTGGCAATAGATGCGTTAGCATATTTTCTACTAAAGCAACAGTATATTTCAAAAGTATAAATCTCTTTAAAGTCGGCTTTCATTTAAATCTTAATATTGATTATTTTTTGCATAACTTAAATTCATAGTTTCACACATTTCACTAAAACAGATTGGTAAGATTGGATTTTCACATCTAACTTTCAAAAGAATATCTTCACTAAGTGTTCTTTGTAATTCTCCCACAACTGAAGAGGATTTTAAACATTACATGTAGTTAGAAAAATGCAAAACAGATTATTTGAGTGATATAGTGATTTGGTGGCACATGCTTCAAACAGCGTTAGATCCCAGTGGTCATCATTTTCTAATAAAACTCTTTTTTCACATGCCTTAGATTAGGACTGAGAGAATGTAGATTAGGACTGAGAGAATGCAGATTAGGACTGAGAGAACATAGATTAGGACTGATATACCGTAGATTAGGACTGAAAGAACGTAGATTAGGACTGAGAGAACGTAGATTAGGACTGAGAGAACGTAGATTAGGACTGAGAGAACGTAGATTAGGACAGAAAGAACGTAGATTTGGACTGAGAGAACGTAGATTAGGACTGAGAGAACGTAGATTAGGACTGAGAGAACGTACATTGGGACTGAGAGAACGTAGATTAGGACTGAGAGAACGTAGATTAGGACAAAGAGAACATAGATTAGGACTGAGAGAACATAGATTAGGACTGATAGAACGTAGATTAGGACTGAGAGAATGTAGATTAGGACTGTGAGAACGTAGATTAGGACTGAGAGAACGTAGATTAGGACTGAGAGAACATAGATTAGGACCGACAGAACGTAGATTAGGACTGAGAGAATGTAGATTAGGACTGAGAGAACGTAGATTAGGACTGAGAGAACGTAGATTAGGACTGAGAGAACGTAGATTAGGACTGAGAGAACGTAGATTAGGACTGAGAGAACGTAGATTAGGACTGAGAGAACGTAGATTAGGACTGAGAGAACCTAGATTAGGTCTGAGAGAATGTAGATTAGGACTGAGAGAACGTAGATTAGGACTGAGAGAACGTAGATTAGGACTGAGAGAACGTAGATTAGGACTGAGAGAATGTAGATTAGGACTGAGGGAAGGTAGATTAGGACTGAGGGAAGGTAGATTAGAGCTGTGAGAACGTAGATTAGTACTGAGAGAATGTAGAATAGGACTGAAAGAATGTAGATTAGGACTGAGAGAACGTAGATTAGGACTGAGAGAATGTAGATTAGGACTGTGAGAACGTAGATTAGGACTGAGAGAACGTAGATTAGGACTGAGAGAATGTAGAATAGGACTGTGAGAACGTAGATTAGGACTGAGAGAACGTAGATTAGTACTGAAAGAACGTAGATTGGGACTGAGAGAACGTAGATTAGGACTGAGAGAACGTAGATTATGACTGAGAGAACGTAGATTATGACTGAGAAAATGTAGATTAGGACTGAGAGAACGTAGATTAGGACTGAAAGAACGTAGATTAGGACTGAGAGAACGTAGATTAGGACTGAGAGAACGTAGATTGGGACAGAGAACGTAGATTAGGGCTGAGAGAATGCAGATTAGGACTGAGAGAAGGTAGATTAGGACTGAGAGAACTTATATTAGGACTGAGAGAACGTAGATTAGGACTGAGAGAACGTAGAATAGGACTGAGAGAACGTAGTATAGGACTGAGAGAATGTAGATTAGGACTGAGAGGAGGTAGTTTAGGACTGAGAGAACGTAGTATAGGACTGAGAGAATGTAGATTAGGACTGAGAGGAGGTAGTTTAGGACTGAGAGAACGTAGATTAGGACTGAGAAAAGGTAGATTAGGACTGAGAGAACTTATATTAGGACAGAGAGAACGTAGATTAGGACTGAGAGAACGTAAATTAGGACTGAGAGAACGTAGATTAGGACTGAGAGAACGTAGATTAGGACTGAGAGAACGTAGATTAGGACTGAGAGAACGTAGATTAGGACTGAGAGAACCTAGATTAGGACTGACAGAACGTAGAAAAGGACTGAGAGCACGTAGATGATCACTGAGAGAACGTAGATTATGATTGAGAGAACGTAGATTAGGACTGAGAGAATGTAGATTAGGGCTGAGAGAACGTAGATTAGGACTGAGAGAACGTAGATTAGGGCTGTAAGAACGTAGATTAATACTGAGATAACCGTAGATTAGGACTGAGAGAATTTATATTAGGACTGAGAGAACGTAGATTAGGATTGAAAGAACGTAGATTAGGACTGAGTGAATGTAGATTAGGACTGAGAAAACGTAGATTAGGACTCAGAGAACGTAGTTATGGACTGAGAGAATGTAGATAAGGACTGAGAGAACGTAGATTAGGACAGAGAGAACGTAGATTGGATTTTTAAAAAAAAATCACGCTAGAATTTTTGTTCTTAATTCTTTTTTAAATGTAAATACATTATCTGTGTTGTGTCAGACATAATCATCAATTCAATTTTCTATTCTCCACAAACTAAATTATGAGTTTTAAATCTATTTTAAAGTAAATAAAATATAGATAACTTTCAATTTGCGCATTTGTCGCTATGCGCTTATGTAGCCGTTCTTATTTATCACTGTGCGCGATTGCCGTGTCCGCATTTGTCGGTGTGCGCCATTGTATGTGTGCGCAACTATCGGCGTTCGCGTTTGTCCTGTGCGCATTTGTTTCATTGCGGCATTGTCTGTGCGTGTTATTAGTGTGAGCGATTGTCTTGTGCGCTTTTGTCATGGAGCCCACCTTTCAGCCCAAACATATGAGATTGGGTGAATATTTCAATAAAACAATAAATGTCAATTACTTGTTTTTGTTATTTCCCTTGAGATGTTCATTTTAATGACGTCATAAAATAGTAATTTTTGGCTTTAATCGAAATTAACGATTAATTAATTAAGACATTATTATTAAAATTGATACAATAGTTGATTCATTTGAGTTGAAATAGTAAATGAAAGTAATTCTAAAAGAAAACACTTTTAAAACAATTAATTATCTATATCTATATATCTATAAATCAATGTATGTATGTATGTATGTATGTATGTATGTATGTATGTATGTATGTATGTATGTATGTATGTATGTATGTATGTATGTATGTATGTATGTATGTATGTATGTATGTATGTATGTATGTATGTATGTATGTATGTATGTATGTATGTATGTATGTATGTATGTATGTATGTATGTATGTATGTATGTATGTATGTATGTATGTATGTATGTATGTATGTATGTATGTATGTATGTATGTATGTATGTATGTATGTATGTATGTATGTATGTATGTATGTATGTATGTATGTATGTATGTATGTATGTATGTATGTATGCATGTCTGTTATAGCTGACTAAACCATTCATCCGATCGCCATGAAACTTTTGGAGACTTTTGAGTACGCTCCAGGGATGGAAATAGGCTACTTTTTTTCAAAATGTAACACTCATGGGGCGCCGGGGGCCCATAATGAGAATGTTTTCCTATATGAGCTATATAAAAATTAGTTTAAGGCTTAGCTGCTTTGAAAATGAATGGATCTTGACAAAACTTGGTACATAACAACTTGATAGCCTATATTAAAATACTATAGAGCACTAATTTTCTAATGTCCATTTATTCGGGGCTGGGGGCCCAAAATGTCTTTTGTCATAAACGTTTAAGATTTTCTTCCCAATTCAATTATTAAAGATCTTGAGAAATGTAGATAAATATATCCACTAAAAAATTGATTGAAATAAATAGGTGTTTTGAACTTGATATCTTGCACTAATTGGGCCCTGGGGCCCTTAATGTCGTTTTTTGCTAATATGAGCTATATAAAATTAGTTTATGCGTTAGCTACTGAGTAAATGATTGGATCTTAACCAAACTTTGTATATAAAAACTTGGTAGCCCATATTAAAATAACAAATGGCACTGCACTTCTAACGTCCAATTGTTCAGGGCCGGGAGCCCCAAATGTCTTCTTTTTTTTAGTAAACTCTAAGATATTATTTCCCACTTGAGAAATATATCCATGAGGAAACTGAATTTAAATGAACAGGTTTTTAAAATGTACATCTTGAACTGAATGGGCCCGGGGGCCCCTTAATGTAGTTTTTCATTATTTTAGCTATATAAAAATTAGTTTAAGTGTTAGATGATGAGAAAATAACTGGATTTTGACCAAACTTGGTATATAAAAACTTAAGAGCCTAAATTAAATTACTATAGGGCACTGAACTGCTAATTTCCATTTCCTCGGGACTGGGGGCCCTAAATGTGTTTTTTACTAACTTTTAATATTGTATTCCCCATTCAATTTTACACTATATTGATAAATATAGATAAATATTTTTACATATTTGTTATGAAATTGATTGAAATAAACAGATTTTTAACTTCATATGTTAAACTGGAAAGGCCCGGTGACCCTTAATATAATTCCTTTTTTTATCTATATGTATTCCTTTTTACTGAGATCGTTGCAACGCACGATGGGTCTGCTAGTAAACTATAAACGTTAAATCTGGTGCCGACTTCTGATTACAACTTAACACGGAATCACCGAATTGTGTATAGACCTTGATTTTTAGAACCTAACATTTCTCCTCTTGCCAGGATCGTAGCATTCGTTGCCCTGACGAGAGATGTTGGAAATGAAATTGTAGTTCATTCCCTGGTGGTAAGGTACCGGTCTATATACTACTGCATTGAGTTAAATGACGTAGTTCACAAGCCAGGGTTAATATATTGCTCTATATTCTAATGGATTTGCCTGGAAGATTATTAAAAGAACTAAGCAATGAACTGTCCCCAATCCTTGTAGTTCTCTTTCAAGCCTCTCTAAACCAGGGTAAAGTGCCCCAGGATTGGAAATTAGCTAATGTAAGTCCACTCTTTAAGAAAGGGGATAAATCAGACCCTGGTAATTACAGGCCTGTATCACTTACTAGTATCACCTGTAAATTACTAGAACACATAATATATAGTAGAATAGTTAACCACCTTGACAAATATAATGCCCTATGCCCACATCAACACGGCTTTAGAAAAAACAGATCATGTGAAACACAATTAATTGGTTTAATAGATGAACTATCAAAAGGCTTGGACAAAAATGATCAAATAGATACAATGTTACTAGACTTCTCAAAAGCATTTGACAAAGTTCACCATCTTAGTTTACTTAACAAACTTAACTACTTTGGAATCTCAGGTTCCTTACATCACTGGATCCAAGACTTCCTTTTGGGCAGGGAGCAAACTGTAATAATTAATGGATCTAAATCTGCACCAATAAAGGTTAACTCAGGAGTTCCACAAGGAACTGTGCTAGGTCCCTTACTCTTTTTAATTTATATAAATGATTTACCCAACAACATCTCAACAGGTACAAAAGTTAGGCTATTTGCTGATGATTGTATAATCTATAGAACAATAAAATCAGAACAAGATAGCAAAATTTTACAAAAAGACTTAGATGAATTGATAAAATGGGAAACTAACTGGAGTATGTCTTTCCATCCAGAAAAGTGTCAACTGTTAAGAGTAACAAAGAAAAAGAAACAAATAATTTCAAAATATTACATTCATGGAAAAGAACTGACCCAAACTAAAGATGCAAAATACTTAGGAGTCTTAATAAATGAGAAACTATCATGGAATTCCCATGTCAATGAAGTTATTAAAAAATCAAACAAAACCTTAGGCTTTATAAAAAGGAACTTTAACAAATGTAATAGAGATATAAAACTAAAATGCTACCTCACTTTGGTGAGACCTGCACTAGAATATGCATCTTCTGTATGGGACCCATCCACCAAAGAAAACATTGATAAACTAGAACAAATTCAAAAAAGAGCTGCCAGATTCATTACTGGAGAATATTCGAAACTGACAAGAGTAACACCATTAGTTAAATCATTAAACCTTGAAACACTAGAGGATAGAAGAACCAAGAGCAAAGTAGTAATCATACATAAAGCAATTAATTCTAATTTAGAAATACAACACAAAGATAACTTAATACAACCCTCAGATAGACATAAGGATAAAAACACCTTTCTTATTCCGTATGCAAGAACAAACACATACAAGTTTTCCTTCTTCCCGTCTGGAATTCGGGCGTGGAATGGGTTGCCTGAAGAATCCAGGAAAACCAACACTTTATCAACATTTAAATCTCTAATAAAAATGCAGGACTAAACACAAACCATAGATAAGCGTAGGACGCAATAATCTTCTGTATAGAAGGAGCGTCTGTAAACAGATAAGATAAGATAAGATAAGGATTGAGTTAAATGACGTAGTTCACTAGCCAGGGTTAATATATTGCTCTATATTCTAATGGATTGATTTAAATGAAGTAGTTCACTAGCCAGGGTTAATATATTGCTCTATTTTCTAATGGATTGATTTAAATGAAGTAGTTCACTAGCCAGGGTTAACATATCAGTCTATAGTATATATACTAATGGATTAAATGACGTAGTCAACTAATTGGGTTAACATATCGCTCTATATACTAATTGATTGAGCTCACTAGCATTGGTTAACATATCGCTCTATATACTAATTGATTGAGCTCACTAGCATTGGTTAACATATCGCTCTATATACTAATTGATTGAGCTCACTAGCATTGGTTAACATATCGCTCTATATACTAATTGATTGAGCTCACTAGCATTGGTTAACATATCGGTCTATATTTTAATGGATTGAGTTAAATGATGTAGTTCAGTAGCCAATCAAAAGGACGAAAACCAACTTTTCATTTTCTAATGATGTGTTTACATGGTGATGTCTTTTATAATTCTGTTGTAACGGCATAAAATTGTAAAAATGAAGGAATGGATTGTTTCCTTGTGATGTCACATTTAACAGATAAAAAGATTTTGGGACTGAAGCCTCTTGTCAAATTTCAATTAACCGCTCCTGTACAGAAATGTCAAGGACAGTAGTTGAAAGTGAACTAAACTGTCATAGAAATCTTTGTTTATATCCATATAAAAGCTAAAAAATGTTTGGAACTGCAACAACTTGACTCTCCATACCAAGGTCAGGATATTCAACACCACAGTAAAGCCTGTCCTACTGTATGGAGCAGAAACATGGCGAATAACAGCAGCCATTTCTAAAAAGCTTCAAGCCTTTATAAATACTTGTCTCCGAGCAATTCTCCGAATCCGCTTGCCAAATGTCATCACCAATGAGGACCTCTGGCAACGCACACAACAAGAGCCAGTGGAAGAGCTAATACACCAGCGCAGATGGAGATGGATTGGCCACACTCTCAGAAAGCCTACATCCAGCATTGTGAGACAATCCCTCACATGGAACCCACAAGGCAAGAGGAAAAGAGGTCGTCCCAAAATGACCTGGAGAAGAACTGGAGACAGACACAAAAATGAGCCGGTGTTGCAAAATAAATCCTCCCCCATACAGAGTCTCCCCCGGAGACTCTGTTTTAAAACAAATCCTCCGGGGGGAGAAAATGTTTTTCTCCCGATTAAAATAATTTCGCCCCTACCCTGTAAAATATTGTCTCCCCCAAAATAAATTCGCCCCCATCATACTTTCTATATAAAACAAAGAGATCATTAAAAATCAAAAGAATAAAGAATACTTACTTGTGTATTGCTGTAATATTCACACATGTTTAAAGTAATACTATTTATGGTAGTGGCGTAGATATAGAGAGATAAGAGGGGGGTGCGGTCCATACCGTTTGACACCACTCAGGGGCGTGACATAATATTCACACATGTATACTGTAATACTAGTTATTGTAGTGGCGTAGAAATAGAGAGATAAGAGGGGGGTGCGGACCATACCGTTTGACACCTCTCAGGGGCGTGACATAATATTCACACGTGTTTACTGTAATACTATTTATTGTAGTGGCGTAGAAATAGAGAGATAAGAGGGGGGTGTGGACCATACCGTTTGACACCGCTCATGGGCGTGACATAATACTCACAGATGTTTACTGTAATACTACTTATTGTAGTGGCGTAGAAATAGAGAGATAAGAGGGGGTTGTGGACCATACCGTTTGACACCTCTCAGGGGCGTGACATAATATTCACACATGTTTACTGTAATACTATTTATGGTAGTGGCATAGATATAGAGAGATAAGAGGGGGGAGCGGACGATACCATTTGACACTTCTCAGGGGCGTGATATAATTTGAAAAATTAATTTATTACTTGATTTTTTTCCGCTGTACAAATTGACACACACGCAGTTTTGGGGTGTAAAAAGGCAGTTGTTTTGTTTCATAAAGCAAGGATTATGTCTTTATAGGCATGGGTTTGTGTTGTTACTATAAATAGTAAGTTTGTACAAAGTCGGGTGTTCAGACGATGAGAAGGTTTCTTAATATCTAGAGTCGGGGGGAAAGGGTGGGAGTGACCCAATTAAGTAACCGCACGGAGGGAACAAAAACCGGGCTACGACACTGACCTTTTTAACTTCTGACCTGATTATAAAGTCTTTTTTTAAAAACACTCTGTGGTCTATGCATTGTTATTGTGAGACGCAGAGGCGAGGCGTCAATTGAGGTGGGGGGGGGTACTGGTGGTGCTGACTGCACTAGATGACACTATCACAAGGGGTAAAACAAAATCTAAAATTAAGTTTGTTTCCGTTATTTGGCACTAGAAGACTCGGAGGAGGACTATGGGTTTAGTCTTGAGGGGGTGACATATTGAGCTTATATACATATATATATATATATATATATATATATATATATATATATATATATATATGTGTGTGTGTGTGTGTGTGTGTTAGATATTACAAATGCTTTGTACGGAATAAATGTGATTTCAGTTTCAGTTACTTATATTTAGTCAAAAGTTTGCATACACACACAGACATAGATTTTTAAAATTAAATTATTTTGTAAACATTCAGAAATACAGCGCAATTATTGAACCTTATTTTCATAACATCACAATGCACGAATAGATTATCTCATATCACGATTTTGAAATTATCTTTTACTGTACACGTGTATTATTTTTCTTTATGAATTTGAATTTTTAAATGCCATAACAGTTTTAAATACAACGAATATATTAAAATTTCAAAGCATTTTACACATGTTACAAAAAATTTAGACGTTGGCTCCAATATTCATGACTAACATTAAATTTTCTGCCTATAAGTTATACCGCCCCTTTCTAGAGTGTCTAAACTAACTATGACATTATGGACTGGACAGCCCAATCTAGAGTTGTGTCCATAATAGAAAAAATAATTAAGAAAATTGTATCTATCCGTTAACATATTTTACAAAGTCTTTAAATGGGTCTTTGATTTTACTATTTATATTGCTAGATATTCTAAAATATTAGAA
The DNA here is from genome assembly GCA_944989445.1 of Ampullaceana balthica. Taxonomy (NCBI): domain Eukaryota; kingdom Metazoa; phylum Mollusca; class Gastropoda; family Lymnaeidae; genus Ampullaceana; species Ampullaceana balthica. The sequence goes on from CALYLW010002559.1 coordinate 27,301, forward strand.
AGCTTTAGGAGATAAAAAAAAGAGTATTAACACAAGAGAATCACAACTACAGGTTATTATTTTCATTTTAGTAGGTATAAAATACTTCGAGGGTAACAATTAAGCTACAATTGCAAATCGCATAGTGAGAAAATATTCTTTTTAATAAAATGATCAATACTTTCATTACAAAAACTAGTACATGTATTGCAAAATTTATCTTTCAAATATAAAAAAAAATTATTAAACAAAATATTAAACATACATGCATACATACATAGCATACATACATGCATACATGCATACATACATACATACATACATACATACATACATACATACATACATACATACATACATACATACATACATACATACATACATACATACATACATACATACATACATACATACATACATACGTACGTACGTACATACATACATACATACAAACATACATACATACACACACACATACATACATACATAAATACATACATACATACAAACATACACAAACATACATGCATACATACATACATACATACATACATACATACATACATACATACATACATACATACATACATACATACATACATACATACATACATACATACACACATACACACATACATACATATATGCATACATAATTACATACATACATACATACATACATACATACATACATACATACATACATACATACATACATATATGTATACGTACATACATAAATTCATACATACACACATACACACTCATATAAATTACTCCCTAATGCCTCCCTTTGCGTGATTATTACATTATAATAACTCATGAGACTACAGGTGACCAGACCCTTAGTAATTGAGAGCCGTTTTAAAATATTTAAAATTTGTTGAGAGTTGCATTGAAGCATTATGAGTCATAAAACCTGGCTTGGACATCTTTCAGTAATCCTTTTAATATATATTTCATAAATTGCACGCGAGCCGCAATGTGAACACAGAAGAGCCGCATGCGGCTCGCGAACCGCGGTTTGACCACCGTTGCTTAGAACGTGAAGGTTTCCTAAGCAGACTTCTTCATACATCAGCTAACTATGACTCGATAGACAACTTAAATGGCCAATACGTGCCCACCTTGAAGCAATATATCTACTAAGACATATAGCTAGTCTTTACCCGCTCAACAAAAGACGCTTCATGTTTTCCTGTCGCATTTCATCAATAAACAAGCCCACCTCTGTGTTACCCCTTAAGTCTCCAGGATTCTAACATTTCGTAAGGTCATTGACCTTATGCCTAACTAATTCAGCGGCACACCTAAACGGGAATCTCAAGCTAACTAAGCGCCTCATCTCAACCCAGATCTCCACAACACTTTGATCTGGGTTATATTGTGAATTTAACGCAATGGGTATCACCAACCCTAGCTAAGACACTGATTGTTTAATCGTGTAACCTGTTTTTTTACTTTATTTTCTAAATTTAAAAACCTTGGCTACATTTGATTTGTTAAATTTTCTCCAGTAACTTTAGTAAACGCTACCGATAATAGACAGTAATAATGTTTTTGAATTATTTTAATGCACACATAGAAATGGGTAATTTCGTTTAGGTCCTTAACACATGATCTACCCACAAACGTAAAGAGTGAATTCTTGTTCCAAAATATCGGTGTCACGTTCTCGTATTACTTGATCATCTTTGTATTTCAGTTCATTTGTCTGATATTCTTTTAAATAACTATGGGCAATTAACCTACTCTAAATATGTGTCTATACGGGCATACACCCACTTAGCCCGCAAATTGCTACGTCCCTGACAAAGCTTAAGATTGCTCAATTTCCAATAATCATACATAAATGAACGTAGAACAAATACAAATTATGTTTTAAGTCATAACGTTTAATAAAACAATTATTTATAATTTCCAATAATTAAGGGGGGGGGTTATTTTAACCCGGAGACTTCATTTTAAAACAAAGTCTCCGGGGGCGACTTTGTTTTAAAATAAACTCTCCGGGGGAGACTTTATTTTGGGGGAGACTTTATTTCGTGACACCGGCACAGCTGGGGGCAGATTGAGAGACTGGCGCAGGACTGGGATGCCTGGAGAGACTTTGTTCGCGGCCTATGCCCCAGATGGGACGAAGGGCTATGATGATGATGAGGATATACATTTACTAACTTACAATGTTGTTCGTCCGTCGTGGTCGACGATGACTACTCTCATCATATTTGCTGGGCCGCCACATGTGTCCTCTGGTGGCTTATTAACCCTATTCTGGCACGAAAAAGGTGCCCGCATGTCGGACAAGAGATGGATGTGGTCACTTCAGGAGGGTTTTGGATACGGTCCTTTCTGGCTTGACGTTTTAACTTGGCAGCCTGTTGTCTATTAGCTTCACAGACAGCTGCACCATTCCATATCATAGAGCGCCAGTGGGCTCGGTTACTGGCTGCTGCTTCCCAGGAGTCATGTCCGACGTCGAAGGCCTTCAGTGCAGTTTTAAGTGCATCCTTGTAGCGTTTACGTGGACCTCTGCGTGCTCTATGCCCCTCTGTAAGCTCACCATAGAAGAGCCTCTGGGGGAGGCGATGGTCGGGCAAGCGCACTACATGCTCCGCCCAGCGTAGTTGGCCTTGCATGAGGCTAGTGTGGATGCTGGGGAGTCCTGACCTGGCTAGTATATATATTGAATGATATATTGTGTTTTGTTATAGCATAACTCTTGTATAGTACCATATTTGTTAATACCTAAAATGGGTTAATACTTGTTTATTAGTAAATTTAATCAATCAGCTTCATAATAACTGAATGCTAATAATTATAGTTGAAAAGTTCGTCAATGTAGGAATGCTTGTATTAACTTTGAGTTTGTTGAATTTGTTATTGCTTGTCATCAACCAAACATCAATTATATAATAAATAATGTCTAATGATAAAAACATCAAAATAGTACATGTGCTACGGCGACTCATTGATTATCGTATGTCGTATGGAAATGTTTATATCTCAGTAAAGAAACTCTCTAGAACAGCTTAAGACATAGAGATTGACATGGTAAACTGGGAAAACGTAGCTTAGGAATTGTGGCTGAAAGAGTTCCGTCAGGCTAGGGCTAATCACTGGTGATGAATAAATTAGTTGTCCTGCAGATCAGAAAAAAAAATTGTTAAATTGTATCTCCATTCATCACCGCACCAAAGAGCACCGGTACAGGATTTTTTAAATATGTCTTTGTAATAGAGAAACAATAGCTGACAAGATTAATGAGAAGATGGCTATAGTCTGAATTTTTTAAATTAAAATTTAATTGTTTGAGACATGTTATTAATAATTTGCATTGCTTAAAAATGTTTTAAGCATGGAAGCTAAAATAATAATAGAACTATTAACTTGTATTAAAATATCGATTTAAACAAGTTTTTTTTATATAAAAAGATATGAAAACTGTAAAACTAAATTATTAACTATTATTTATGTGCATCTCTAATTGTTTCACAAGTATTAATGACGTACTGAGGTTATCGGTAATATATCCAAGTGGCACGCCACTTGACTTCGATTTCAATATTTAGAGATACCAATCAATGAATTGCAAGGGTTCTCTTACCCCGGTTCATCCTGATTCCAATTAAAACAAACTCATGTCCATAGTTCATGTTATTTTAAGATTTTACATAGTTCATTAAAAAAAGGAACATGAGAGTAGAAATAATATTGCCTTAATTTACATTTTCTGTGTTTCTCAGATAACTACATACCTATTTCTGATCTAATTATTAGTAAATAAAACTGTATGTAGATAGATTCTTGAATATTGGGTCTAGTTATTTTGTTTAGTACTACAGAATAATTTTATGTAAAAAAAATTTTTTAAAGGTTTATTTCTTTATTCCCATTTAATTTTACACAATCTTGAAAAAATAATAACACGCCGCATATACATCATGACCCTTTTTAAAATCTATATTGGTAATGGAATTAACATCTTTAACCGATTAGATACAAGGGCCCTTAAGGTTATTATTTTCTGATATAGGCTTTATAAATATTGTTTAATGCACCCGATAGCTCTGATAATTTGAGAGGTTATTAAGTAAAATGACAATATATGTTTTAAAAAAAAGTATGACTGATTGTGTGCCATAGGCATTAAATGTATTTTTATGTAAGCTTTAAATATATTATTTATTTATCCGATCGCCATGAAACTTTGTGAAACTGTGACGTACACTTCCGTGAAACTTTGTGGCATATTATTTTTATCTCTACTCATTGGTTTCTTTGAATTTTCTTCTTCCTTAAATCATGGCAACTCACGACCTGTTAGACGGTTAGATAGTGCTTAAGGATAAAAAAAAATGTTTTATTGCATTAGTGGCACGTCTTCTTTTGTTCACATGAATTCATGATTACCGCTTAATTTAAGAGACTTAATTTTTTTGATGAATATTTATTATCACACCATATTCGTTGCCATAATATTGTTAAATTCTTGCACACAATGCTATTGTAAAAACGTTTTAAATTGAACATGTGTATCGTTTCCTCAAAAAAAAATTTCCGGATCTGTTTTTCTTTATTTAAATACTATCTAGGACAAGCGGGAGTGTTTTACATTTTACGTTTTATACGACCACAGGATACTCGTGCTTACACAAAATGTAAACTATCTGACCAGAGGATACTTGTGCTTACAAAAAATGTCAACTAGCTGACCAGAGGATACTCGTGCATACACAAAATGTCAACTAGCTGACCAGAGGATACTCGTGCATACACAAAATGTCAACTAGCTGACCAGAGAATACTCGTGCTTACACAAAATGTCCACTAGCTGACCAGAGGATACTCGTTCTTACACAAACTGCCATCAAGTTATAGAGACTGATTGAAACATAACGCCATTTCCTACCATAACATAGTTTTAGTAACGCAAATTTAAATCGTTTGATATAGATGAAGATTTTTAAGAGATTCGTTAAATAGTCAAAGAAGGGATCCAATACATTATATTGAACGTTGTAAGGAGTATCATAAATTGTTCAATTTTATTTTGCTTTGAAATTTTTCTGCACGAGAAGAATGTTTAAGAAATTCTAGTATTTTGTAAGATAATGAACAAGTGAAAAAAAATAATACAAAAACGATTAAACACATGACGGGTGTCTAAAGTCTAACCTTAAAAAAATTACAAACTTATTGTATACTGATATAAAATCTATAAAAAAGACGTTATAAATGATATCTTCCGAAACAAAAGAGTAGTCACATACACATGATTATGTTTAAAATTGTCTATACAAAGAATATAAAGATATTGTGTGGAATATACAAAAGATAACACTAATGATAATGAGGATAATAATAATAAGAATTTTGATAATTTATTTAGCACAGTACCTCGTCAAATTCCTGGGCTCACATTGGTTCATAAAAAAGTAACACACATAATTTACTTATCAAAGCATTTAATTTAAAACTTTCATAGCCAAACGACAACATATAAAGACATTACGGTGTACATAAGCTACGTTTATCAATTAAAGAAATGTTTGATTGTTGTTTGAACAATAAATTTTGAAGATAGTTCTTTTTAATGCAGCCTGGAAGGCCTTAGTAGTTTTTGTGTGTAGCTTTATTTACTTTGTGTGTATGTGTGTGTATGTGTGTGAATGTGTTTGTGTGTGCCCGCGCGCGTGTGTTTTTAGAATCGGTTGAAAATGACTAGAAGAGATGCAGAATTCGATAAGTATATTTTCCTCATAAATTATTATTCTTATAGTACATATATACAATAAAAATAAATTTTTAAACATATAGATGATTAATTGATTAATTGTGCATTTTGTTTTATCAGTACAGAACAATGAATCCATTGTATTTAAAGAAATGTGTATCGTCATATTTGATGTGCATTAAAATTCCTGTAGTCGCCGCACCAAAAAGCATTGGTACTCATTTATTGAATATGACGTTAAACTTGAGATATAATGGCTGTCAAGACTAATTAGAAGATCGTATTTCTTTTTTAAATCAAATCAAAATGTAAATTGTTATTTGAATAGCATGTATTTTTTACTTTTATTACTTACATGTTTCTTTGTATACAAATTAAAAATAAAAAGAATAATATTTTTTTTTAATGAATAATGATTTTTTATTTTTTATTTATTTAAAACAATGCAAAACCATAAAATTAATTTACTAACTTTTACTCATGCTTTTGTCAAATTTATGTTAACAGACGATCAAATTTTGCCATTGTTCATGTTTATAAAATTGCCATGCCACTTGTCTTCGATCCTTAGAAGTACGGATACAATGGTAATGAATCTCAAAGATTTTCCTACCCCAGATATATTATTATACCCATTATCTGCACGAGGTCTAATGAAAATATTTCACAAAATTCTTTTTATTGTTTCTTGATTAATACAGACTTAATATGTTCTATTAAATTGTTAGTGTTTTAGTTCAAATGTGAACAATAAAGATATTAAAGACCGTAGCCTTTTTGTAGATACGGCTTTAATAATAGGGACAAAGTAGACAGTGAACAATTTATAACAACTTTGTACTTAAAAATAGGGAGGAGATCGTACATATAATCATTTTATAACATCTATTATAATAGCATGGAAAGTAGAGAAAATAGAGAATGTAGACATTTTAAAACATCAGAGGAAAGTTTGTTGTCTTCGGTCTGACTATAAATAATGACGTAGCCAACGGGTTAAAATTGATGTACAAAAGTGTTCAGTTCCAATACATAATTTAAGTTAAATTATTTGATCATTGAAACAGTCTCAGGTAACAGCTTAAAAAATTACTTTTCATTTAATGTAGTTATCGAAGTAAAATCCAACCTATAAAAGGATTTTCTTTCTTTCATTATTTATTAAGATCTTGTCTCTTTGTTTTAGAAATTTTTAATAACCAATAAAATACGTCTTCAGCTTTGCAACACTTGTATGGTTGTATTTTCTTTCATTAGTTCTAATTGCATGGGTTGCAAAATGTTGAATATAGTTAGATTAAATATAGGGTTTGAAGAGAAAAAATAATAACTTTTATACACATACAAAATATTACAAATGTTAAAAATTAACAATTGTTCAATTGTACGCTAGTGGTATATTTCGTTAAAAAATATATATTTAAAAAAACAATAACATTAAAACAGAGATAAAATAAATAGTTTCCAATTAAATGTATATCACATTGCAGGTACTGTGTTTAGTATTTATATGAAGTTGCAGTGGCGTAGCTAGGGGGGGGGTGGTGGGGCGGTCCGCCCCGGGCGGCACACGATTTGGGGGGCGGCATTTGGGGGCATTTGAAAAGTACAGCCCTTTCGGACAACCGCCATTTTTCTTTTGAAAGAGGAAAACTCGGGTAAAAATAAAATATTCGTACTTTCGAGTCGTAATTAACGGATTCTCAAGACATTTTTTTAAATTACACACTGTTCGTTATAACTAACGCATAACCGTTAAGAAATTTTAAATCGTTTAAAAATTGTATCGATTTGTTTTGAAAAGCGGTATACATCACAGATGATGCTTTTTATAAGAAAACAACACAAAGAACACATCACTGCTGGACCGAATGTACTATTAATATCGCTGCGACAGTTATTGCGTGGATTTTCGACATGCACAGAATGATACGCGAAAAAGTACCCACATGGCATTGTGGTTCAAATATTGTGTTTAACTTGCAAGTAGTAATTTATATTACTGTTTAAGTTTAAGAAAATTATTCTAATGTAATTTATAAAAAATTAATTTTTTGTTTTTCTTTTTGTTTGTTTTTTCATTAAAGTAGCACAAACAAAATGTGTATGTTTCATTAAAATACGTTTATGCACTAAAACTTTTATGCATATCCTATTAAAGTAATGTTTAGATAGTTTGAATTAGTCTATTGTAGTGAAAATTATTACGATTTTTCACAAGAAAGATTAATCGCGATTGTTGTTTTTTCCCCCCAAATTTTGCATAATGGTGAACATTTGTTAAGATCGTGGATGGTGTATTTACCATTGAAGAAAATTATATATTGTTTTTGCTGTCAACTGTTTGATGATTTTTTCCAATATAAATTTTAACACGGAAAATAGTTTTACCAAATAGTGGAAATTTAATCTCAAAATAAGTCAACACGAGTTGAGACTACTGAATAAGTCAACATGAGTTGAGTCTACTGAATAAGTCAACACGCGTTGAGTCTACTGCAGATTCGATCATTTTCCCAATGGAAGGAATTAGAAATAAGAATTGGACATGGTGCAACTTTTGAATAATCTACAACAACAGACTATTGATAAAGAAATAAGAAAAAATGAAAGGAAATTCTCACAAGACTTGATATAATTAGTTTCTCAGCTAAACAAAATTTGGCGTTGAGAGGTCATCGTGAAAGTATTCATGAGGAAGACATCAATTCAATTGAAAATATAGCTTTTTTTCTAGAGCTTATGGCCTTGTTGGCCAAGTACGATCCAGTAATATGTGAACATTTATTACAAATTAAGATGGGTAGTAAATGTAGTGTCTCCTATTTGCGGAAAATGATTCAAAATGAATTCATAGACCTATTGAGAGGTGCAGCGAGAAAAACAATAATGGACCAATTAAAGCAAGCTAAAAACTTTTGTATGATATTTGACAGCTCTCAGATATTTCACACAAATTTTAAACTAGTCAAATTAAAAGATACATAGTTATTGATGTTGGCGAAGTTAAAGTTGTAGAATCGTTTATTTACTTTGTAGAAAATAAAGGAAACGCCAAGTTAGAAGGGAAAAGCATGTAAGTGGGGAAAATTCATTCACAAGACGTGGTCCTATCTTTAGAACATGAAGCTCAACGAGAAATGTTTTAATCCATGGATCGAATTATAAAGGAATTAAAATAACTCTTTGATCAGTTGCATGTCCATGTAAGAAAATATTCGTGTATGTACTCCATGTAACCTACTAAGTCAAGAAGTTGAATGTCAAATAAATGATTTTATATTTATTGACATTGATAAAGAACAGTTCACTAATGAAAGAAAAATGATCCAGGTTTTGTGGCTGTACCTATACTACAAAAAGAGGCATTGCGTAGGGAAAATGGAGGAAAAGGCCCGCTTGTCGTATTAGTTTATGAATAAAGCTTAAATATATTGTTTTCATTGCACAATTTGTTTGTGTATTTTGTATTCTAAGAATTTTTATAACAATTATTGTTATCAGTGTCGCTAGTTGTGAAAGGAGCTTCTCCAAACTGAAGTTGATAAAAAATTATCTTCGTTCCCACAATGAGTGCATGATTTAAGACAGGGGTTGGGAAACCATGGCTCGCGAGCCAGATGTGGCTCTATTGATGGCTGCATGTGGCTCTCAGACAAATATTCGACTATTCTTTTTTTTTAAAAGTTTATACAGATTCCTTTGAATTGCATAAACAATAAACAGCATAACAATGATATTAAAAAGAATTAAGAGACATAATTATGGTACTTTTGGTGTTGAAATTACACAAAATGCACACATTTACTTGAATTTTTAGTTTTAAAAATAATGTATGGCTCTATCAGAAAAAAAGTTTCCCGACCCTTGATTTAAGACTACAAAATCTTGCAATATTGTTCATAGAACAAAATATAACAAATTATTTAAATTTTGATAGCATATAACACGATTTTTCTACTATGAAAGTTAGGAAAATAAATGTATAAATAATATGTTTACATACTAATGTACACAATTTGTTTGTAAAAATATAATTAAATCATTTATTTATAAATACAAAATAAAATCATAATAATTGGTAATTTAATTTTTTGGTGTGAATTTGGAATACGTTTGTCTCATGTGCAACCTCAGTAACTTTCTTGTAACCTTTAAAAAAAAAGTATCTCGTATTTTTATAAAATATATGTATTTATAGGTATAACATCTTATTTGGCCTCCTTTATTGCCATTAACTTAAATATGGCATTCAATGGTAGAAATGTTCGCCACCTTTACTTTGTTTCAAATACAATTATTTATTTATGTTTATTAATTTATAAAAACCGATGAATTATCTACTTAGTAAGGGCGGCAAATTGGACACCGCCCCGGGCGGCAAAAGGTCTAGCTACGCCACTGTGAAGTTGATTACAAACCGTATGGTTAATTTCGTTTTGTTTCCATGATTCGTTTCTATTGTGTTCTAAGTAACATTTTAACCAGCGGGACATTGTTTTATATCTTTCTATGAATTTATTTCACATCAATGACACACCACAAAGCACCGAGTTAAATGTATTTAATATGACAATGTGATTAGAAAAATGAGAAAGTTAAATATGAATATTGTAATGTAAAACAAAATCAATGGAAATTGTATTTAAATTCTATAACACATAATATTAATAACGTTTTATTATAAATGCCTCATTTACGGTAAATAAAAATTATTGAATAGAAAAATAATATTAAAAGAAGTTGTAGGTTTTTTAAAATCATGAATATTTTTAAAAAATATTAAAAATGATCGAGGTCAAGTGGCGTGCCACTTGGATAAAATACGTTTTCAAATATGAAACGTAAAGGTTCGATGCTGTGAAACAATTAGAGATATGTTTAAAAAGTACTTAACGTATGTATTTGATAGTTTCCTTAATTTCAAACATATACCATTTTGAAATCTATATGTCAAACTAAATAAATATTTGTAAACATTTGCCTATTGTACTTTAATTAAAGCTTGAAGTGACACAGATATATAATTCTTTGTCTCAAATAATTGTAAATTACATTTTAAAAGAATTTTAATAAAATTATTTAACAACTCATCTTGGCACAAAAGTTTTGTCAAGAAAGACGCGATACTATATAAAAAGAACTGGTGCTTTGCGGTACAGCGCTGATGGGAGATATAATGTCAATGCACACCAGATATGCAAAAGATGGTGTTTTTTTTCATCCAAATAGTTGATAGATTATTTGTATAATTTATGTATATTTGGATAATAATACTGCAATAATACAAAGCTGTTATTTATCGATTATTGCTTATTTCATGGACAACCTCTAATGATTATAAATAGACACACATACACAAATTCAGATACATTTGAAAATGGTTTCAAAAGCTAAAACGACTGCCAAAATCCAAATACGTTTGTATTTATAGTTATATAGTTTACCAACTCTAACCACACCTAGAACTTTGGCTATTGTATAAGAGTACTTAATTATGCTTTATTTCATTTTTAAAAAGCGTACATTTTATTTAAATCGAAATTATATAATTTTTTTTCGAAATTAGTCAAATATTACAAAAATCATAATAATGAATAAATAAAATGTTAACGTCATCAATATATTTTAATATATTACGTTTGTTGATGTGACCAGGATCATATAATTTATTAACACTTTATTGTGAATGAGGCGACGGGGAAGATTATCATGTGAAATATAATATCTTGCTGTGGATATACGCAGTCGCCTCTACTTTATTAAATCTACTCTCTAGCATTTTGTGTGTTAAATAGTTAACTACATTTTAAACAACTTTGGAATCAAAAACATTACAAGATATTTACTGACCTAAGTCACTCCAAAGACTAAATAGTTAACAATGACAATATCTTGACCACACCAACTAGAAAATAGATGCTGTAAATCAAAATACTTGCGACACCCCTTTTTCAATCTAAACCCAGGACAGCATAGAAATTTTCTCCCATAGCTAATGACTTGTATGTAGAGGTGCGAGCAAGTCTGAAGAAAGACACAACTTATCCACGATCGTGTCAAAAAATAGACGTCAAGAAATTAAGTATTAAAAACAAGTTTAGAAACTGATACAATTTCCAGGAATTTCGAATATCAACAGATATTAAACAGAAAATAATCGGACAAGTCATTTATACAATAATAAAGGCAATAAGGAGTAGAATACAATGACGTTTTAACAATGAAAGAAAATACTTGACTCTCTTTATTTCTTGTTAAAGAATATCGAAATTAACACAATAATGCTTAGTCATTTAGTTCTGAGGTACTTTTTTTCTCCATCTTTTTATAGTTTATATTTTTATAAATAATTGTGTACAATCGCTTTGAAAATCAAAAAAATAACTCCTAGTCGAAATATTTTTCTTCTTCTCATTCTCAGTCAACTGATTAATTTGGTTGCTGTAAAATATCCGTATTTACGTTGCAGTAGCAGTTTGTTTTATGACCGTGAAAGTTTTATCTATACCTGTGACTCATAAAAAACGTGAACTAAATGGCAACAACTCGAAATATAATTACACAATTCTCACCTTTATAGATTATTCAAAACAAAAACGTAAAAAATTATATATTTATAACATTAAAGTGCATCCGATGAGTATACAGCCTTCAACTTAATAATAAACAGCACAGCACCACAAACTATAATCTTTTCAATTTTCTTGTTTCCCTAACATTCATGACAAACTCAATAGCTCTTATTAATACTTTACACCAGAGCTGTCAGACTCAATAGCTCTTATTAATACTTTACAACATTGCTGTCAGACTCAATAGCTCTTATTAATACTTTACACAACTGCTGTCAGACTCAATAGCTCTTAAAATACTTTACACCATTGCTGTCATACTCAATATATCTTATTAATATAATACTTTACACAACTGCTGTCTGACTCAATAGCTCTTATTAATAGTTTACACCATTGCTGTCAGACTCTATAGCTCTTATTAATAATTTACACCAGGGCTGTTAGACTCAATAGCTCAGAAGGTCAAAAAACAAGTTAATATTCAATGAGCTGAAAATGAAGGTTAAAAAATTATTAAATTGACTTAAAATAGATAATTTAATAACGGTACATTCGATCAATTTGAAATTTTGATACAATGCATTGTCATCCAAGATCTATCTGTGGTAAAATTTTGAGATCTCAAGGACCATAAAAAGTGGTTAAATTTTACGTTGGCAGATTTGAAAAATGTTGGACAGACAAACCACCAACAAACAAACAATGCCACGGGAACGAAAGCGAGTTAATAAAAACGTGGTTAAAAACACTTTAATGTATTTTCAGGAGCATATTTACTCTTATGTTTGTTTGACAGAGCTACACGCTCGTTTATGTTGGTTTGATAGAGCTACACGCTCGTTTATGTTGGTGTGATAGAGCTACACGCTCGTTTATGTTGGTGTGATAGAGCTGCACGCTGCTTTATGTTAATTTGATAGAGGTACACGCTCGTTTATGTTAATTTGATAGAGCTACACACTTGTTTACGTTGGTGTGATAGAGCTACACGCTCGTTTATGTTGGTGTAATAGAGCTGCACGCTGCTTTATGTTAATTTGATAGAGGTACAGTACACGCTCGTTTATGCTAATTTGATAGAGCTACACGCTCGTTTAAGTTGGTTTGATAGAGCTACACGCTCGTTTATGTTGGTTTGATAGAGCTACACGCTCGTTTATGTTGGTTTGATAGAGCTACACGCTCGTTTATGTTGGTTTGATAGAGCTACACTCTCGTTTATGTTGGTTTGATAGAGCTACACGCTCGTTTATGTTGGTTTGATAGAGCTACACGCTCGTTTATGTTGGTTTGATAGAGCTACACGCTCGTTTATGTTGGTTTGATAGAGCTACACGCTCGTTTATGTTGGTTTGATAGAGCTACACGGTCGTTTATGTTGGTTTGATAGAGCTACACGCTCGTTTATGTTGGTTTGATAGAGCTACACGATTGTTTATGTTGGTTTGATAGAGCTACACGCTCGTTTATGTTGGTTTGATAGAGCTACACTCTCGTTTATGTTGGTTTGATAGAGCTACACACTTTTTTATGTTGGTAGTAATATGAGATTCCCATGAGTGATAGCAAGTCTTTATCTTTGAGACGATTCTTGTGTGAGGTTTTGTTAAGCTTCATTAAAGAAACCATTTTCTCACTCTCACTAGGCTGTAAATATTGTTGAAAAAGGCTGTCCCTATTACCAGTAAGCATTATATTTTGTAAATTATATTTCATACCCAAACACCAGATTTTGTTTCTAAAAAATAAAGGAATAATAAGCCACGTTTAAAAAAAATATCTCTCTGTTAATAAACGCATGTGAAACAAAGACGAAAATTGATTTTAAAAATTGCCTGTTTTTACAAATATAACATATTCGATTCGCAAGTTTAAAAAATTTTAAAAAAGCAATTAAAATAAAAATTTACAAACAATCAATTAAACGTATTTTTTTTTACCATTTTTGTCACGTGAAATGTATTCACTTAAAGCAGTTCCTCATAAAATTCGTATATTTCTTAAATGAGTATATTTAGTTAAATAGCTTTAGTATTAAAAAGGTTTTTGCTTTGCATCATCATTGCTTGAT
>CALYLW010002560.1:0-41574 GCA_944989445.1 Ampullaceana balthica
TTTGAGAATAAAAAGTTTAAAATGAAAGTTGCACATCACAGCCTTACTCCCTTACTTCTTATGAAATAATCATCTGATTAAAGTTAAAGTAATTCTAAATCCCCTTTAATTTGAAAAAGTTCAGTTCCATCACTATCAAGTGAAATTAACAAAAATGGATTAATTTAGTTTTTTTTAATACAAAATATATGACAATGTAATGTTGATTTTATGTTGTTATTTTTTGTAGGCCTATCCTCCCTGATTTCAATATTGAAGGGGAAGAGCTTTTTAGGACATTATAAAATTTAAGTCGATCTCATTGTAAACATATGAAGCATCCCCTTGCCCTCCGCTTCTTGGCAACTTATACAAATAAAGAAGCTATTTAACCTAAAACTTTATAATATTTTTATTTAAAATTTTCTAAAAGTCTTATACTAAAAATATTTTAATTAGGTAATAATGTAAATGTAATATAGTGTCTAAAATTATACTTTTACGTTTAATTTTTTTTTCTTTACTTCCAGTGTCTTGGTGTTGTGGGTCACAGATTAATGATTTAAATTAAAATACAGCACAATTAAAATTTATGAAACCTAAGATTTATAAAAGTTGAATTAAAGTAGTTAACTGGTGAATATTGGTTGAAGAACATAACATTCTGTGAAATGTTCAAACTGGGTAGCTTGACGACTTATTCAAAATGTTATCTTTAAAAAAAAAGTAACAACTTTGTCATTATGTAACTTATCTTTGTAACATGACATCAACTACTCATCCATGTTTTGGACCTTGTTAGCAATTACAATAAAAGTATGCATAAGTATAGTAATAATATAAATATTAATAAAAGAGTTTTATCGAGGCAAAAGATAAAAATAATGAGAATAGTACATAATATGTCAATAGATATCCTTAACTCGAAGATTTTTTGGCTTCCAACCTCCATTAGCCGTTTGGTTTATTATTCTAGGGAGACATTTCAGAATTTCACGTAAATGGATAGAAATTCTTATCTTAATGCATTCCACAAGGGATTAAGCAACTCTTGCCAGTAGGATGTCTATTTTGAGACCAAAAATGACCAAGACAAGAAAAGGAGTGGCTCGAAGAAGGGTAACTACTCCACATCACTTTGCTGCGACATATTTCTTTGACTTTGAGTAGGCACTTAAGTGAAAATTTCACATTATTTTTTTAAAATATAAAAGTAATACAGCTGTATAGAGCCTTTTAAATGATTAACAAAAATGTAAAGATCAACTTTGTAGCTCAAGTGGTTCAAAAGTTATGATTTTTTTCTGAGCCCTCATAAGCAGTTTTTTTTTACAATGGCATTTACCTCCACATTTTGTGCCCTTTTTTGCCTTTAGAATAACACTCATAACTTTTTTATTTAATAAAATAAAAATATAATATTATTAGGGACTATATTTAGATATAATTATTACAAAATAGTCAAAAAATATAAATTTAGTTATTGTTAATTTAGTAAAAAAAACAATTTTTTTATAATTTTATATAATTTTGCTTATAAAAATCATGATTTGACAATTTATAATTTTTAATATATTTTCTAAAAAATGTAGCTTTTCTTTAGTTGTTAAATTTATTATAATTAAACATATATTTTTAACATATAAATTAAATATTTTCAGTGGCATTGGGTCAAAAAAAATTTTTTTTAAATTAATAATGCAAGGTCTAATAGATTTGTTGATTTGAAATTGGCGAGCATACTCTTTATTTTGCCCCTTTCTATATAGTATATAGGCTATAATATGTTATTTAAATATGATTTTTAAATATTTAGAATATCATATATTTTAAATTATTAATAAGTTTTTTTAACAGCTGTATCTTGTTACTGAACTGTGCATTTAATATGACTTCTTACTTTTTTGTTAAAATTGTAAAACATAAATATGTTTTTGTCATTCACATCAGGTAGGTAAAAATTATTCAATTATATGTTTTTCAGTAATTTTAGTAATATCTTGTGTAATTCATGGATTAATGTGCAATAAATGTGTTTTACCATGTGAATTCTGAGGATAATTGTGTAATATTGTGATATGTGAGTAATTATCTGATATTTCATTATTAAAGGTAAGTGAATTTTTCAGTGTACTTATCACCATCTTATTTAAAACTAATTAAGCAATTAGTATTAGCTCTAATATCCTAATAAATTAAATCAGCAGCATATATACTTAACTAAATGTCTTCATACAAACACAACTAAATGTACATACATAATAGGTAATTAAAACACCTGTGCTCAAAATCAAACTATAACCTAATATCTAGTGAACAAAATGTGGGTGAGACTCCAATCAGGCTCATTTATTAGTAGATGAATAACATGTAAATAGGGTATGAGTGAGCCTGACAGTTCTGTCAGGCTCACTCATACCCTGTTTACATGTTATGCATCTACTGACCTAATATCTATGGGGTCTATCTAAAAACAATGGGGTCACCATTTTGAATCAAGTGTTTGACCATGTTGCCTAGGTTCTACGATCATAAAATTCGGATATGTTATAAATGACACAATTACGCCTGGTGCAATTTTTTTTATAAAATAATTTATTTTTTTCAAAGTTATTGATCACTAAAGTTGACCTGTAATTACTGTACCTTCAAATTTAGAACCTTAAATTGTTTAATTTTTTTAAATTTAATTTTTAGTTGAACAATTAACATGTTGGGATTAAGTAATGGGGGTAATCCTGCAGTTTCTACACATAAATTATTTTACAACAAAATTTAATTTTCTCATGAGAATTTACGTTTTTAATTTATTAAATGCATTTTCATATGTTGTACTTTTGCTATTACAGCGCTAATTTGTATGTCTTATTAATTTCTAAGGCATTTTTTCAGCTCTATATGATACATCATCTGGTCATGATGCATCCATTTTGTTTATCTAGCACCCTGCTTGCCAGATATTTTTTACCTGGAACAACCCATGCTGAAATAAATTTACTGACTGAAGATGTTTTTTAAAAAGTATTATTTATCTATTTTATTGTTCTTAGAAAATAAATAAATATTTATTTTTTGTTACTAGATGTTTGATTCTTCTTATTTTTTTTTAAGTGATAAAATTTCATTTGGCATCTTACTGTGACAACCTGGCAAGTAGGGTGCTAGATCAACAAAATGGATGTATCCTACTCTGATTATGTAGCTTCAAGGGTTGAAAAAAAGACTTAGAAATTAATAAGACTTACAAATTAGCGCTGTAATAGCTAAAATAAAAATATATAGTATGATATAGTATATAATAATGCATTTAATCAATTAAAAACATAAGTTCCCACAAGAAAATTAAATTTTGCTGTGAAATAATATACCTGTAGCACTGTAGCCTGTAGAAACTGCAGGATTACGCCGTAATGGGTATTATTATTAGTTGAATTTATTTTGGCATCAATAATCGGCTATAATAAAAGAAACAAAGACACCCTTGGTAAATTAAAAAGTGGAGGTCGCCATTTTGTCAACGAAATTATGATACCAAATTTTCGGTAATTTCCGTTCTATATCCAAGTGCCTACTTTGAGTTTATAGTTTATGAACGTAACAAAACTCAATTATGTATCCGACATGTACATTTTAAAATAAACGAAGTGGCTGCTCGTCTCGAAGAAGCATCGATACTGCTCGTCTCGAAGTTCGAAACGTGTAGCATCGATAATTGTTTTATTGTATTTTTACATTTGAATAGGGAATAAGTGCAATTATTTTATCCATAAACGTAATTAAGGTTGTAGTTTTAGCTTTAGGGTCTGGGTTAGGTTTAGTTGTCTATTTTTTAAATTAAAATAAGAGAAAACAAATTTAGCAGCCAGAAACACCATACATGGAGCGCACCATTCGAGACGACTAGTATTCATGCTGGATGACTCGAACTTCGAGACGAGCAGCATCGGCGCCATCGGCATCGGCGCCGGCCTAAAAAAAATGAGAACTGTAAACTTATTAATAATTAATATCAACAAGAAGTAGACTAAATATATATATTTTTTTTTCTAAAATACATCATAAATACTTCCCGACGACGAACTCCGTAGCCGTAAGTATTATTTTATTAGTAATAAATGAGTATAGTATTAGTATTATTAGGAATATTCAAGTCAAATTGTCATTTCATTGTGACTTGACTTGTGTGAACTTGATCTTGTAATTGAATGTGTCTGTCTCAGTCTTAGCGTATAGTCTATATTTTAAAAAAAAGTATAATATGATTTACCGCGGTATTTTTTGCTAAGTTAACACTGTAAGTACGGAATTTTAGCGATTAGAGTTAGTGGTTTGTTTATTTTTTTTTATTACTTCCGGAGTGAGAGTTCTGAGGTGGGAGGATGTTAGTAGTTAGTATCTGTAGCCTGTCCTACAAGAAATACAACAGTGAATTCACCACCCTAAATCCTACAAAAGAAATTCAACTTAAAACTTTTTTGAGTAACTGAGAAAGAAATATTACATTTCAGATTTTTTTCATATTTATAAATTAACATATAAAATATAAAACTTCAATTACAAAGCATACTGTTAATTTACAATAAATTATTACGTTTAATCATATAATCTTTTGTGAAATACTAGACTATATGCTATATACCCGACAATTCTCGGAGTGGCATGCCGAAAAATAAATAAAACTTTAAATTCTAAGTAACAAATAAATTCACTGTCATTTAAAACGATCCCATCCTAAAATTTTTTAAAAAATCACATTTCTCTATAAAATATATTAAAATAATTTATTTAATCGATTGCATCATTTTCCCCAATAATAGCGAAATCCCATTTCCTTTTGTTATACCTATTATTGTAGTATTCAATTTGAGATTTATTAAGCATTCCTAAGAAAAACGATATTATAGGACCCCGGTCGAAAACAGTACGCTATGCAAAGTTTTATCCATCAATCCACATAGAAACGTATGAGACTCAGAGCCAGACAGCTACAATTGTTTTGTTTTTTTAAATTATATATATTATATATACATTTATGTAATATCCGAAGTCGAGAGAATAAATTTTAAAATCTTAAATCTGCAAATAATCATACAGTTACAACGTTTCACGTAACAATAAATAGAAGTAAAAAAAAAGATTTTTAAAAACCACGTTTTTATAAGCGGACTAAAAAGAAGAAAATAAGTTAAAACTTATTAGTTCAAGTACTTCGATTTAATATGACTAAAAACATTTTTTTTTACTTCTATTTATTTTATTTGGCCACGATTTAATATGACTAAAAACGTGGGGCGGGCGCTTATGAGGTTTAACATATGCAGCTCACTCATACTCTCACTTATAGATCTCTCTTTTGCCTTCTAAATTAGAAATCTTTAATTTTTATACCAAACACCCGCCCCACGTTTTTAGTCATATTAAATCAAAGTACTTGAAGTTAAAAGTTTAAAATTATTTTCTTCTTTTTAGTCCGCTTCTAAAAACGTGGTTTTTAAAAATCATTTTTTTTACCTTTATTTATTTTATTCTTTTTAGTCCACTAATAAAAACTTGGTTTTTAACAATATTTTTTTACCTCTATTTATTTTACCAAACACCTCACAAGCGCCCGCCCAACGTTTTAAAAACAGTGTGATGTGGTCACGGGGGGGAACTCACGGATGTCAACAAAAGCCGACGGTACAAATGCTTATATATAGACTATAGATAAACTAAAAAGTTCAATAATTTAATAACGGTACATTCGATCGATCTGAAATTTTAATACAATGCATTGTCATCCAAGATCTATCTGTGGTAAAATTTTCAGATCTCTAGGACCATCAGAAGTGGTTCAATTTTACGTTGGCAGATTTGAAAAAATCTTGGACAAACCAACAAACAATGCCACACCAACGAAAGCGAGTTAATAAAAACGCGGTAATAACAAAAGACCAGTAAAAACGAAGTTTTTTACTATAAATCCCTTATATATGAGACAGAACTAAAAGTATTGATTATGTTCCAACGCGACAAACATTTACAGACTAACACCGAGTGATGTCCCCTGTCTTTAATAACGGGGGATGGGACGTGATGGGGTGTCGGCACGACGGTCGACGTGAACGCGTCAACTCAAACTCTCACGTGAAAAAAAAACAATAACAAACTGTAATAGATCTTATGTCTGGTCAAGTGACAAGTATTTAACACACTGTGGTCTGGTTAACAACTGTTTTTAATCACTATATACAATTCACTGTGATCAACTGTACAATCAACCACCTAAGCAGCTCGTATGCAATCAACTGCAATCAACCCCGGTTGCCTCATGAACCGTACATTTATAGCCAGCCATTCTCTCAGTCCTTGACCAGCACACTTACAGTTCACCTCTCAAACCACGTGTTTCATACTAGGTCAAGTCATTGCATTCTCATAAAATGTAAACACAACAACACGTCTCTCACACAAACCGTGAATTTGAATTACATACGTTATATAAGGATAAACTAAAAATGCATTAATTTAAATACGGTACGTTCGATCGATCTGAAATTTTGATACGATGCATTGTTAGGTGAGACGGGTTCATGTGCCAAATGTTAGCTTGATCGCATCACGGGAAGTGAGTCATTTTTGCCCTTTTTTTCCGCCCGACCGACGTACGAAGAGAGAGATGGCGACAAGATTTCGAAGTTACTATAAGGGATTTAATAAAAACAAACCCGTAAAAACAAAGTTTTTGACTACAAATCCCTTATATATGAGACATAACTAACAGTATTGATTATTTTTAAACGCGACAAACATTTACAGACTGAATCTGTCTTAACTCAACTTTGCTTCATAACCCTGGGGTGGGGGTGGGAGAGGGGAAAAGCCTGGTCACCGATCGCTGGTCCGAGCTCATCGTGACACGTAAAATGTAAACAAAAGCACGCCGGTACTTCGATGGGTCGCGTCAAAGCGTCAACTCAAATTCTCACGTGGTAAAAAAAACAATAACAAACAGTGAATTTGAATTACATACGTTATATAGGATAAACTAAAAATGCATAAATTTAATTACGGTACGTTCGATCGATCTGAAATTTTAATACGATGCATTGTTAAGTCAGTCGGGTCCATGTGCCAAATTTTAGCTCGATCGGATCACGGAAAGTGGGTCATTTTTTACTTTTGATTTTCCGCCCGACCGACGTACGAAGAGAGAGATGACGGCAGACAAGATTTCGAAGTTTATATAAGGGATTTAAAAATTACTAAAACTTAGTGGTTTTTCGTTCCTCCAAATCGTATACTTTATGAGCCTGAAAAAAATGTGTTAATCAAAGGTCTCAAATTCAACTTCTCCGGGCCTCTCGTGATAAATTATAAATTACTGTTGGATTGCCATTCAATTACATCTAGACTGCAATGTAACTTTTACGGTGAACAAAAATGAGGATGACGACGATTTTCTTAGACACCGACAACATAGATACACTACAACTTCTCTATTTGAACAATTAATAGCACTTGACCTTTTACCTAAAAATACAGAAAAATCACATCCTAAATCTTCTCAAAACTCCTTTTAATAAATCAAACGCATCAAAAGAGGAATGGAAAGCACTTTTCAGACTCAAATAGTGCCAAGATATTGTCATTAAGTCGACAGAAAAAGATGGAGCTCAATGCTCCCTCTAAGGTTCGTTGGTCCGTGTGCATAGAAGAAAAAACAACACATGTGTAAAGTTGAACAGCATCCATGTTTTGTGCCATATTTTACCAAATTTGATGCGCGATAAATCTAAACTGCTGTGTGGAGTCGGTCAGATATATGCGCGGCCGTGCAGCCGCACTGCTTAAATGGAAACTTTGTGGAGCTTTCTTTGTTTTTATTTTTAAATAAACAAAATTAATTCTTTTAAAAAGGTCTCTCAACATTCAAAATTAAAGGATTCAATTTTTTACACCCCAAGCCCCAAGGAGAAGTGACCTGTGCCTATGGTATCGAATAATGAAGTTGTCAAGGAGATTATCGAAGAACTTTTGGAACGTGGCCAATTACCATCTTCTGCATCAAATTTACGACTTTTTATGACGATTATCGCAGTAAAACATGCTTATACATGTCCTAATTAGTTAATGTCAAAGTTTATAAATACACCTTTTCAACCAATCGTTGCACATCTACTCTCATTCATAAGGACACTAGACATATGTTCAAATCTTCGGATTCCTTGATTTTACCGAATGGACAAGTTTCTACATTGTACACTCCCATTTCATTTTTTCCCTCAACAATAATCCTAATTCTAAGTCTAAGATCCTTACAAGTATAATATATATAATAAGAGCCATCTTCAGTTGGACTGATCGTGTTCTAAAATGAAACTCAATGGAATTCAATGAACAATTTTTTTTTAAATCAGATTAGTGGCGTTGCAATGGGAACCAAAAGCTAAGCTTGTTTGTTTATGGTGCATTTTGAGAGTGAATTATAAAGGTACGTCTCCGGAATACTATAAATCAGGGGTCGGGAAACTTTTCGTCTGAGAGAGCCATAAACACCAAATATTTCGAAAAGTAATTCTGTGGGAGCCATACATATTTCATAACACTAAAAATTCAAGTAAATGTGTGCATTGTGTGTAATTTCAAAACTTAAAGGCACAATAATTATGGATCTGAAATCTTTTTAATAACACTGTCATGCTGTTGCTAAACTAATCAATAATGAGTAGGGCTGCGGAAATTAACAATTAATTTCTCGATTAATCGTTAAACATTTTTAACGATTAAATTATTTTTAACGATTAATCGACCCATCACTTACAAATTATTGGAAGTCAAAAAGTAAAACAAAAAAATTTTTTTAAATAAAAAAAATAGCGGCAGATAAATAATAAATTTCCCGACGATTACACGAACATTTTGGTTTTAAAATATTCACTGGCGAGAATGTTCAAAATGTTGATAAAGTCATGGCTCTAACACCTCGCCTATACTTTTCAAACCAAATGAAAAGGTTATTAAGCTAATGGCAGTAATGGAACCTGACAGTGGCATAGCGAGGGGGGGGGCAGGGGGGACATGTGTCCCCGGGCGCCACGTTAGGGAGCGCCAAAATGAGTATTAAAACTCATTGTTTAATTTTATTTAGATGTAAACTAATGTATCCCAAATACGTTTGCAAGATTGAATTTTAGAGCTCCGAAAATATCTTCATTACAAATCAGTTGGCAAGCATGATTTTGGCGCCAACAATGAGCGTTAAGGGCCGCCATTCTACTCATAAACAAACGACACATCTACAATGTAGTATTGCTGATGGCGATTTAAAAAAAACTGTGAGTTGCTGGGAGTGAGAGTAGGGGAGCAGTAAGAGACAAAGGCGATTCTATTAATAGAACAGACAGAGACGACGTTAAAAGCAACCAAAATCACCAAGACAAGAGGGGATACGGTGGTCGAGTCCATGGGAGTCCACCCAGCTTCGAGTGGGTACCTAACACATAGGGAAATAAAAGGCGGCTGGGTAATGAGTGGAACGCTGCATCACTTGCCAAATTCAACTGCTGCCTTGCAGATGGTCTTGGCTGACCAAAGGCTATGGAAGCACATCCAGAAAAAACAGCAGGCTGAAGTCGGAGACCACAAGCCAATTGGCGCAAAACTAGTCGGCACGCAAAACTCAAATTGAGAACGAAGAAGAAGAAAAAAAAGACCAAGATAAGAAAAAGGAGTACACTCAGCTAAACAGGATCCAGTTTTTATCATGTTTTTGACACAGTTGAAAGTATATATTTGTTTTCTCTCGTTCAACAACTCGTTGGGAAGAATTAAAAAGAGTTGTGCCAATCACAATGAAGAGGGAGTCTGAAACACGTTGGAATTCACGATCAGAAGCTGTTAAAGCAATTTATGAAGGACTAGATGAACTGGTAGGGCTGTTGGAAAAATTATCAGAACATACAAATATGACGCCTGACACCAGAAGTGATGCAGAAACTTTGCTGGCAGGTATATTAAACTTTAAATTCCTAGTTTTTGTTAGATTTCTGGAACATCATACTTGGGAAAATTGATCGTGTCCAGAAACGGTTGCAGGATCCTACTGTGAATTTCAAAGAAGCAGCATCTGATATTGAATCACTTGAGCAAGAAATTGTCAACATTCGTGATAATTTGAGACAGGTTGCGGTAGAAAATGGAAAAGAAGATGCACACCTTAGGGAATCGAGGTTGACAGAAGGATTAGACGACATAGGAGGATGCCTGGAGAATTAATAAAAGATGCAGGACTTTCTGCAGAAGAAGAAATTGCACATGATATGAACAGCGTAATTGATAGACTCCAACAGGAGATATCAATACGGTTTTTACGTCTAAAAAATCTAAACAACAAATTTGGATTTTTACTAGACGTCAAAACTCTTCTTGCTGAGAAGTGACGTCTGAGAAGTCGATACACTTCGTTAAAATTGCTTAGATTTTGCTTATTTATACGACAGTGACGTCAATTGTCACGAATTTTGCACAGAAATCAGAGACTTAGAAATGCTGCTCAGTACCCGGACTGAAGTTCTATCGGAAACTCCTTTGGATCTTCTTGGTTTTATTGTTTCATATAGAGATGACGTATTTCCGAATCTGCGCATTTCACTTCAAATACTTCTAACAATTGCTGTTTCAACTGAAAGCTGTGAGCGGTCCTTCAGCAAACTGAAGCTCATTATGTCTTATTTATGTGCTTTAATGGGACAAGATCTGAGTGATCTTGCACTCCTTAGTATCGAATGAGAAACACTTGAGAATTTTAATTTTGACAACGTGATTGACGAGTTTGCGACATTCAAATCAAGGAGAATCTTTTTTTTTGTAGACTATTTCTAATTGTATAATTAGTAGAGGTTTTTTTTTCAAATAATTTTTTTACATTCATATAAAGAATTATTAGTCTGTATTCTATTTCATTAAAATACCAGAAGCTTCAAAATGAACTATATAAACCGTAAAATTTCAAATTTTTCTTGGGGGCTCAGTGAGCCCCCAGAATCTTTCGGTCCAACAAGGGGCACAGATTTTGTGTCATGTCCCGGGCGCACATGACCCTAGCTACGCCACTGGAACCTGACTCAGAGACAGAAAATGACGACAGCTCTTCTAATAAAAAAACTGCGTTATAAAATGAAGATAAAAGTTCCTGAATCCATTAACCCTCTACAATGGTGGAAACTTAATGAACACCGATATGTCATTCCTTGCCAAGAAGTTTTTGTGCATACCAGTTACCTCAGTTCCATGTGAATGATTGTTCAGCTTGGCTGGTTATATTTTCAATGAGACCCGCACATCTCTTGAATCAAATAATGTTAACACACTCGTCTTTTTGGGTAGTTGGTTAAAAGATGACATAAAAGGAGACATTCCAGTGTTATTTATATTTTCAACAAGAGCGTTTAATAATTAATAAGTTTTACTGATGACATCATACATTTTAATTTTTAGCTTTAATAGAAATTAACGATTAATTAATCGTTAATTTTTCAAATGTTAACGATTAAATTTAGATTAATCTTTAACAGCCCTAATAATGAGTATTACTTAATGCGACTTATGATGGTGCTGCATGGATTTGCTAATGGCTTTGTCGTCTGTTTGATACGTGGTGAGGTTAAGCTTCATGCAGGCGTTGAGACTTCCATCCGTTGAACGTGATCGGTGGTTGGTCTTGATGTTCTTTAGATGTGAGAAAGACTGCTCGCATGCATACTTAGAGCCAAACATTGTCAGTACAGCAATACTCACGCGCGGCAGTGTGTGGTATGTGACGGGTAAAATGTATTTTATGGTCTGCGTGTTGAAAATTTTTCATTTCTGCCCACTTGTGTTGGCAACTCTGCTTGCTGTCGTGCAAGTCTTTCCAAATCTTCATTCAGTGACTTGAACTTATTCATCCAAATATCTGAGGCCTTCGGGTCAGCAGCTTGGAGCTCAGAATCTCTGATGGATACTCCGGGGATGCAAATCAGGTCAGTACTTTCCACTGCACACTCGTGGGGATGGGTGATGAACTTAAAAGACGGGTGTGCTCACGAAATTCTCCAAAGCGCGCTTTAAATGAATTCGTGAGATTGGACGTGAAGCCTGCTAGCTGCTGAATATTAAGATGTTGAGCAGGGTCACTTGATGTGCACATATCTTTGAACACTCCCAGTTTTTCAAAGTGTAGTAAACGAATTGTTTCAATGTAGGCGATGAAACTTTGAACTCTCCCAGTTTTCAAAGTGTAGTAAACGACCTGTTTCAATGTCGGCGATGAAGAGTTATAGCTTGTTTTCAAATGCAAACACTGCTAGTTGCAGGGATAAGATTGTATATCCAACGCCTTGCATTTTCACATTGAGCTGATTGAGATGTTCAGTCATGTCTAAGAGATAATAAAACTTCAAGAGCCATTCAGTGTCAGCTAAATCGGGATGCTCGACATTCTTCATTTCAAGAAAAGTCCGGATTTCGCTCAGACAAGCCGCAAATCCGCTGAACACTTTCCCCCTTGACAACCAACTCACGTTGCTGTGCAGAAGTACACCAGGATAATTATTCCCAACCTCATCAAGCAGTGTTTTAAACTGGCGATCATTTAATGCTCGGGCAACAATAAAGCTGAATACCCGAAACACCAGTGACATCACCTCACCAAGCTGCTCGCCACACATCTGTGCCTCCTGATGTAAGATGCAATGAAAGCTTATGATGCGTCTGTTTTCATGCTCACAAAGAAGAGCGACGAATCCTCTTTTTTCCCCACCATGCACGTCATTAAAAAAAAATTAATGCAAACCCATTTCATTGGCCATACAGGTGTGCTAATACAAAACGCTGTTACATCAGTCAAAACAATTTGTGAAGAGTTGGAGATATCAACTGAATGCCGAGTAAGAATGAGAAAAAATACGAGTGGGGAAAATTCAAAAGAGGTATTTCTATCTTTAGAACAAGAAGTAAAACGAGAAATATTTTATCCATAGATGGAATTATAAAAGGAAATAAAAGAACGCTTTGATGAGTTGAATGTCCTTGCAAGAAAATATTCGTGTATAATACCATTAGTTTATTCATACCACGTAACCTTCTAAATGAAGAATTTGAACATCAAATAAATTACTTTATTAACATTGATAAAGAACAGTTCGATGGTGAAAGAAAAAGGATCTAGGTTTTTATGGCTGTACCTACACTACAAGAAGAGGCATTAGAAAAACAGGGGGGGGGAGCCACCTAGATCTATTAAAATGTACTCAACAGTATAGATTGGAAATTTCTGTACCCAACATTGTAATTTTGCAAAGAATTTTTTCAACAATTGCTATCAGTGTCACTAGTTGTGAAAGGAGCTTCTCCAAACTGATGTTGATAAAAAAAATTATCTTTGTTCCACAATGAGTGATTTAAGACTACAAAATCTTTGCAATATTGTCCATAATACAACAGCATATTACAAATAATATAAATTTTCATACCTTAATACACGATTTTTCTACAATGAAAGTTAGGAAAGTAAATGTATAAATATGTTTACATACTAATGTGTACACTTTTTTTGTTTGTAAAAAAAATAATCATTTATTTATAAATTCAAACTAAAATCATATTAATTGGTAATGTTTTTGGGGTGTAAATTTGGTATATGGTTTGTCTCATTGGCGGGTGGGAGGGGGGACAGACCTGCGACCTCCATTACTTTCTTGTGGCCTTAAAAAAAGTATCTTGTATTTTTATAAATGTGTATTTATAGGTATATCATCTTATCCGGCCTCTTTTAATACTGCTTTCATAAAAATGACATGCAATGATAAAAATGTTCCCCACCTATACTTCGTTTCAATGACAATTATTTATTCATTTTTAAATTTTTTAAAATTAATTTATAAATATTCATCATACGATAGACTAAAGGGGCCGTCCATAAATGACGTCACACGTCGTCACATAAACTTTGACCCCTTCTTCAATATGACGCCACAAAGCTTTGCGCACCCCCCCCCCATAAAAGCCGTATATCCTTTTTGAAAAGGAGCATCTTTCACATCAATTTTTTTCTCATTTTAGTACATGTATGTTTTTAGTGTACAGCTGCACACTAATATCGTAACATGCGTTAAGCCATGTAAAACGTCATTAAATAAAGTGTCAGTAATCAAATATTTAATCGGAACTTATTTTCAAAGTTGCGCTTTTTGATGTGGCATCACATTTCTTAAACACACCCCCCCCTCGTCACACATCGTCACAAATGTGTGACCCCCCCCCCAGGTGCGTGACGTCATTTATGGACGGCCCCTAAAAAGGGCGGCAAATTGGAGACCACCCCGGGCGGCTAAAGGTCTAGCTACGCCACTGTATGTTTTAATAAATAAACAGGTTCTATGTATAGTCTCTAAACACTACATCAGTGCTAATAATAATAACAACGGGATTTTGGTCATTGCAGTTACTTGCTTTTTATATGCGAGCAACACACCCGATAGAAACTATTAAAATAAGTAAATAAACCAATAATAAAAACAACCCGTAAAAAACCAAGTTTTTGACTATAAATCCTTTACGTATGAGACGTAACTAAAAGAATGTTCATTATAACACGCAGCGCAAGACCATCCAAAAATACAAAATTGCAGTTGTGTCGTAAAACGTGTTTAATATAATGCGCACCGATCAGGAATAGGTTTATAAAAAGTGTTTTCAGTAAAATACGCACCTTATTGCGCGACAGAAAGGTTGTTCAATATAATACGCACCGCGACGCTCTATCTCAAAAAATAGCATGATACATAGGAATAAATAAAATAATCTAAAAAAATCAATAATTTAATTACGGTACATGCGATCGATCTGAAATTTTGATACATTGTTTTTATCATCGGTACGAATCTGCCTGCAAAATTTCAGCTCGCTATCTTGCGAGCAAGTGGGTTATAAATCGACCAAAAGTTTCGGCGACAAGCAAGCAAGCAAGCAAGGTCGGTCGGTCGGTCGTCCGCAGACACCACGAGTTAATATAAAGGATTTAAAAAATAAATGGTAGGTTGGCTCCATATGGTTTGTTACAAAGTTGAAATCGTATGATTAATGTACGAGTATCTTTATCTAGTTTTGGTTGTTTAAACTGCTGAAACTTTTGATACTTCCTTGCTGTTCTTCTGTGCTCTGTTTTTGCAAAGTACTTGTGACTTGTGCCGATTCTTCCCCGTTTCTTTTCTCAACTTAAATAGTATTCCACATTCCACGGTATAATAGGTAATTTATTATTTAAATTAAATTAAAATACATTTTTAAAATTGTACTTAGTCCATTAATAAAATTTAACAGTTGTCTAATCATTCAATCACAAATCGTTTTTGTATTTCTTAATCGGGGCCGGATTTTGACTCGATAGGGTCCTATTTGAGACATGGGGGTCCTTTTGAAGTCCAGATATTCTATGTCAGTGCCAAATATGGAGAGAAAAGATTCGCTTAAGCTATAGATTGTTTAGAACAGTGCTTCTCAAAGTGGTGGTCCGTGGACCGGTGCCGGTCCGTGGGCCATCCGATGCCGGTCCGTAGAAGTTACCAAGAAAGGATATTTCGCTACCACGTCAGTACATGGAAAATATTTCACGGGTCTCTGGTGCAATGGAAAAAATTCCTGCCGGTCCGCAATACTAAAAAGTTTGAGAAGCACTGGTTTAGAAAATAGGTAAATCCAGCACTACTTGACTGTTTGTGTAGCACTGTAGCACAGTACTGTACATATTACTTCACTTATACCCGGTATGATTAGTTCTCCACCCTGTCTCCACCAATAATAGTATTAGTATGAGGTTTTCCCGATTTGGTAATCATTAACCAAATATTGCAAGAAGCAAGCAAGCCATGGCCATCTTGTGTGGTTGCGGTTGAAAAGAGTTTTGTCAATGTCGGTTGTTTGATAGATTTTTCTTTTAGTGTTCGAAAATAAGATAAATCCTTATTTTTTATCACCGTTAATTTTAGTCAGATGTTCTTGTAGTCTGGAAGTGCGCAATTGCACATATCTAAATGCAAGTGAAGGAGTATGCCGGAACTGTACAAATGTCCAAAACGTTTTTCAAAGAAAAATTAAACTTTATGAGCGGAATATATAAATCAATTTGTCTAAATCTTCTCTTCTTTCTGTTATGCTATCACCACCCCTTGCAGTTATTCAACGCCCCAAATGCACACTTGGCCATCATCGCCCCCCACTAAGGGGCGGTAGCGTCCACTTGATCACTTGGTTACATCAACTGCACGTCTTTCCATACACGTTCCTTTAAAGCAGCGGTTCTCAACCTGTGGGTCGCGAAACCCGTGGGGGTCGAATGACGATTTGGAAGGGGTCGCCAAAGACCATTTGAAAAAATATGTTTTTTGTGTGTTTAAATGTGTAAAAATGTGTAAACCTTGCCATGTACATATTTTGTCTATTACTCTATACTAGTCTATAGTCTATTCAGTAACTTTAGTAAGTTTAGTTGTTGTAACTTAATTATTTTTAGCTTTTTATAATGTTTATTTCAACACTATTTTATGAACCCCTCAACAACCGGTAATTATATCAACAGAGAGTAGGGCGCGTCTGGATGCTCAGAGGTCTGAGCTCAGCAGGCTGGCTGAGTGACGTAGAAGCTGAACTGCTGCTGCTTCTGGTTCCACACACTGTACTGTAGGGCTGATTCATTTTAAATTTAAAGTTTTTAAACCAACCAATGGAAATGGAACATGCAGAGAAGAACATAATGATTAAAAAAATATAGTGACGATTTCTTACAATATGGTTTTACTTCAATAGTCACAGCAGGAATTGAGAAGCCGCAATGCGTTATTTGTAATGAAGTTCTTTCAGCCGAACCTATGAAGCCAAACAAACTGAAACATCATTTTGATACCAAACATCCAAGTTTTGCGGGGAAGGATACCGAGTATTTTAGAAGTAAAGCTGATGGCGTCAGGAAAGCCAGACTTGACACTGGCGGCAAGTACCAACAACTAAACGTAGCAGCCATTGAAGCTTCATATTTGGTGGCGCTCAGAATCGCAAGAGCTATGAAACCTCACAACATTGCCGAAGACTTATTGTTGCCAGCGGCCAAAGATATTGTTCGAGTTATGATCGGACCCGAATTTGTTAAGAAATTGAGTGCAATTTCCTTATCTAATGAAACTGTCAGAAGAGGAATAGATGATATGTCTGCTGATATTATTGATCAGGTAATCCAGGAAATAAAATCTGCTCTACTTCCAATATTTAGCATCCAGCTTGACGAATCCACGGACGTTGCAAACTGTTCACAACTACTGGTTTACGCGAGATATATAAATGAAGGCGACTTTAAAGATGAGTTTCTTTTTTGCAAACCTCTTGAAACGACAACAACTGCACGGGATATATTTGATACAGTTGGTTCATTTCTGAAAAATCATAAGATCTCTTGGGAAAAGGTTTGTGGTGTTTGCACTGATGGTGCTCCAGCTATGCTAGGATGTCGGTCTGGATTTCAACGTTTGGTACTAAATGAATCACCAAAAGTCATTGGAACTCACTGTATGATTCATCGACAAGGGCTAGCAACGAAGACGTTGCCACAAGAGTTTCAGGAAGTAATGAAAAGCGTCGTAAGTTCCATCAATTTTTTAAAAGCGAGTGCGCTGAACAGTCGTCTGTTTTCGAAACTTTATAATGAGATGGATGCGTCCAATGATGTTCTGCTATTTCACACTGAAGTGAGATGGTTGTCAAGAAGCAAAGTTTTGAAACGCGTTTTTGATCTTCGTGACGAACTAAAAATGTTCTTTAATCAGAAGTCTAAACCACAGTTCGAAGCACTTTTCAGCGACAAAAATGAGCTTCAGAAAATTGCTTACCTGGTAGATATATTTGCCATTTTGAATGAGTTAAATTTATCCCTGCAAGGACCAAATGCAACATGCCTAGATTTGTCTGAAAAGATCCGATCATTCGAAATGAAACTTCAGATTTGGCAAAAAAAAATTGGATGACAATAAAATGTACATGTTGCCCACCTTATCTGCTTTCTTTGAGGAAAATGACATTGAACCGGACAAGAGAAGTAAAATGATAATTTCTGTGAAAGAACACTTGCATATGCTGGCGGACGAAATTTCATCGTACTTTCCAAATCTACCTAACACTCCGTTTGCACTTGCCAGAAGTCCATTCACAGTCAAAGTTGACGATATTCCTGAGACAGCACAAGAGGAGTTCATCGACTCATTAACAGAGATGCAGCGCGAAATGATTTCTCTTCAATGTCAGTTACAAAATTCTGGATCAAGTGTTTGCAGTCATATCCTGTTCTGTCCGAAACTGTGTTGCGCCTTCTTCTTCCTTTTCGAACAACTTATCATTGCGAAACAGGGTTTTCCAGCTTGCTTGTTATCAAGTCTAAATACAGAAGTAGACTTGTTGTGGAAGATGATCTTCGTTGTGCTCTCGCAAAGACTGTCCCGAGAATTTCTGATCTTGTGAGAAAGAAGCAACCTCAACCTTCACATTAATTGACTTTGGCTTTCTTACGTATTTGTAATTAGAAATAAATACGAATACCTTGTATGTAATGTATGACATGTATGTAATTGTAATCATTGTTTACATATTGTGTTTTTTATTGCTAACTACGTTACTACGAGAACGGTGTCTGTGCTTTAATTACGTAAAATTTGTAAAAATGAGAATACAATGTCATTCTGCATATGAGATATAATTAAATATATTATAACAGTAGCAAATTTACAGCTATGAGGTAGATACCAAAAGAATTTGACGGCGGGGGTCGCCACAGCACGAGTAATTTATTAAAAGGGTCGCGACACAAGAAAGGTTGAGAACCGCTGCTTTAAAGCCTAGATTTTATAGGATTTCATAATACTTTTATTTTATATAGTATGGGTGGGTGGCATTGATACTTTAGAAAAATTTATTTTAAATGAAAATCCTTTATATTAACTCGTGGCGTCTATTCGCCGAAAAAACTTTGGATCGATTTTAACCCACTTCCCCGTATGCTAGCGTGCTGAAATTAATTTTGCAGGCAGACGCGTGGCGACGATAAAAAATGATCTATCAAAATGTCACATCGATCGAATGTACTGTAGTTAAATTAATTAATTTTTAGATTATCTCTATTGTATCTCTATGAAGAATGTAATTTTTTGTGCTACACTTTCGCTGTGCGTATTATATTGAACAACCATTTTTAATATTTTCCTGTCGAGCGGTGCGTATTATATTGACCATACTGTTTTAAAATATATTCCCTATCTGTAAATGTTTATGCTAGTCTGTCGCGCGGTATGCATTATATTAAACCTGTTTTTATAACCCTTTTCCCGTGATCAAATGGAGCTGAAATTTAACAGGCAGACTGTAGTAGTTTTTTTAAAATTTATTTTTTAAAAATAAATCCTTTATATATGAGACATAATTAAAATTTTGGATTTCTGGATCGTCGTGCGATGCGTATTATAATGAACATAGTTTTAGCTATGTCTCGTATATAAAGGATTTATAGTCAAAAACTTCTTTTTATGTTAAATTTTTTTATTAAATGTCATCGAGGTAAGCAGTGTTGCTATTTTTACGTAGGAAAGCTTCACTATCAGAAAGAAAAGAGCAGAATGAATGGTTGCATTTTATTTACACCTTCATATCATTTTTGAAAATGGATTATATGGCATAATCTCTAAATTTACTCTTTAGCATTGAACTCTGTCTTATAAAATGTGAACTATACCTCACATAAGGTATTACATTTTATTAGGGCACTAGTTCATACCTACAAAGTCGTGAGGACTCACCCTCGCGAAAAGACACCAAAAATAAAGCAAGACAAGCTCTAGAATAGAACATACAGGGCAAATGGTGACGAGGAAGAACAAAGAAGACATGGAGACATAGTGTGTTTGAAGAGGCAGAGAAAGTGGGAGCTGCGAACACTGGCAAGAGACCGTGCAAAGTGGAAGGCTTTTACTGAGGCCCTATATTACACAAGAAGAATTAAAAGAGGGGGGGGGGTAACTCAATTATACTACCATGGATCTAACGCAACGCTGTTTCATGTGAGCTCTAAAAATTTGAAAACCACCCCAAACGACCTATCTGTTCTGTCCCTACTGACAATCTCATCTCTCTTTCACCGATAGACTTGGCAGTCACTTTGCTGAGATGTGTGTGTATCGACCATGGCTTAAAATATAATTATACATTTTACTAGTATTTTTATTTAATGCTTCTTTTTTATTATTTTATTTAAATTATACCGCAATTTTTAAATCTATTTAATTTGTGTTTACCAATAATTTTAATGTGAAACAGTGAAGAGCGCTTAGGGGCCGTCCATAAAGTACGTCACGCTATTTTTGACCATTTTATCTCCCCCCTCCCCCCTGTCAAAAATCTCGGATCTCCCCCTGTCACAAATCTCGGACTTTTTTTTTCTTCCATAAAGTACGTCACACTTTCGAAAAAAAAAGTTTTTTATTAACAAAATAATTAAAATTTAATATAAAACGCCGTGACGTCAAACATGGCCGGACCTCCCCTCCCCCTGTCACAAACTGTCACACTTTCTTACACCCCCCCCCTTTGGAGCGTGACGTACTTTATTGTCTTTATGGACGGCCCTTGAGCCCAGCACTTGGGCCATGGGCTTGGCCGAGATACCACGTTATATATTATTAACTATATACTATACAATACTATACATACGAAATAATCTTCTGAATAGAAGGAGCGTCTGTAACAGTAACAGATAAGATAAGATAAGATAAGATAAGATACATCTCCATTTTATTTATTTAATATAATTATATATGCACCCATAATTAAGGGAAGCTAGCATTAATTTTAAACACGAGGAGTGAAAAGTTGTTTTATTTTAAACAATGACAAGGACATAAATTGTTTCAACTTACGCAGACGCCATCGCTGGATGATTGCTTTGGCAATTACTAATTACATCATCGTCGTTATCATCATGTCTCCAATGTATGATTTTAGGCCAGTCCGTTGTCAGAATATAACATGGCTATATCTGCATTTATTATCGTCATTTATTTATGAACAGAAATTTAAGTTATTTTAATATCAGGATCACAAATTTTTCGCCACTGGTAAAAAACACAGTTTCTATTTCTAATAGTACATGTAATAGGAAATTCGGTTCTCTCTAGTCCCTTTCCGGAGTTTCCGTTGCTGTTGCTCTTTCATTTTCTAAATAATTCAAAATTGCTTAGAAAATATCGGGAAAATCCATTATTATGTAATCCGTGTTTTCCCCTGTCGGAGTATAGTAGAGCAGTGTTTCTCAAAATTTTTAGTATGGTGGACCGGCGGGAATTATTTTTTATTTCTCCACGACCGGTGCCTTATTTTATCTGTACTGACGACTGACGTGGTAGCGAAATGTAATTTATTTTACTTTATTTGTTTCATTTTAAAATTTAAATGCTTATTGCCGAAAAATTGATATATTCTATATTCTATAGGGTTAGTCACTAATGGACGATTAGTATTAGATTTTTCTGTCCTTTCTTGGTGACTTCTGCGGACCGGCGGCGGATGGCCCACGGACCGGCACTGGCCCGCGGACCACCACTTTGAGAAGCACTGTAGTAGAGTATTTTCCGATATGATATTTCGGACGATCCTGGCCACCCATTTTGTTATTATTTTTTGCTTTAAAAAAACCTTAATCCCCGTTATTTATCTTCATAACGCTGCCCGTTTGTCTTGCACTTTAGTTTTCCGTCTATCATGGGCATAGAATCTTCATTGTTATTATAATTAAATTTTCCCCGATTCCCGTCAATTGAAATGGCTTAAAATTTTGCACCGTTCAGTTCATAGTTTGTTGACAACAGACTCAATCAGTTTGTGATTTTAATTAATTTTTTTTAATTTAAAAAATAGTTAATTTAAAACAGAAGTTAACTTTAATTTACGAAATACAAGAGGGGGGTGGGGGAGGTGGGTGCATCTGTCCCCAACACCACTACCCTCTCATGGAAGTTTGACCGTTATTTACAACAAAATAAGTTCAACTCACCTATCTGATTATCTGTATGTGGGCCTGTCATGAATCCTTTGCATGTGTAAAACCCCTTTAGACGTTGGTCAAATCGTTAGAATTTACACGGAACAAAGGCGTCACTAGGGTTGGTGTCACCCAGTGCGGTAGCTCATGGTGTCACCTCCTAACGATTTACCCTATAGGCCTCCTCCAAGTGTGCCAATGCAAAATAACGGAAACATACAGATTTTTACATATTGGTTTCACCCCTTGTGATAGTGTCATCCGGTGCGTTCCGCACCCCCTAGTGACGCCTTTGACAATGAATGTGAGAAATTATTGTTGTGTCCTGAATGACTTGGCAAGGCCGGTGTCACGAAATAAAGTCTCCCCCAACATAAATACTTCCCCAGAGAGTTTATTTTTAAACAAAGTCGCTCCCAGAGACTTTGTTTTAAAATGAAGTCTCCGGGCTTAAAATAACCCCCGCTTTTTTAATTATTGGAAATTATAAATAATTGTTTTATTAAACTTTATGACTTACAACATATTTTGTATTTGTTCTACATGCATTTGTGTATGATTATTGGAAGTTCAGCAATCATAAGCCTAGTCAGGGGCGTAGCAATTTGCGGGCTAAATGGGTGTATGCCCGTATAGACACATTTTTAGAGTTGATTAATTGTCCAGAGCAGAGGCGTCGCTAGGGTTGGTGTCACCCGGGGCGGTAGCTCTTGATGTCACCTTTCGCGACTAAACTAAACACATATTCTGTAGGCCTGAGACTAATCTCTTAAGGCCTTGGCTAGAACCTGGGCAATCTGCTCCATCTGCTGAGCATTGCCATACAACATTGTCTTCACATGGGACTCTCCCGCCTCCCTCACCCCCCCCCGGCTATATCAAGCGCCGGGCAAGACGTCACCAGGTGCACGACTGTCTCAGGGGCTTGGCTGCAATGACGGCAGTTCGAGTCCCTGTTGTGGTCTAGCCTGTGAAAGTAAGAGTTGGTTGGGCAATGTTCTGTTCTCATCTGAGTCACCAAACCCTGGTGTTTGCGACTCAGGTTCCACCACTGGTCTGAACGGCTTGGCCTGGGCATGTTAGCGAATACCCCTCTGGCTGTCGTGTTGTCAGCCCACTCCTGGTACCACTTATTCCGAAAGTGGTCCTTTAGCCAGGTTTTAGCCCCGAGATAAGTGACTGGGGTCTCTGGTTGGGGCAGTGCTGCACCTGCTTTGGCCAGGGAGTCTGCTTTTTCGTTGCCATTAACATTCACGTGGCTCGGGATCCACTGCACTGTTACCTTACCTCCAAGTCTTTCGAGTCTACCCACGTCCTCCAAGATGACGTCAACCAAGTGGGTACTACGTTTCTCACTAGCCAGGACTTCGAGGGCTGATCTCGAGTCACAAAACAGTACCGTGTCGAAACCAAAAATTTCCGACCCCTGCAGTGTCCGGTGCACACTTTCCAGGGCCCTGTGTATAGCCTCAAGCTCCGCATCGTAGTTCGATGCCATAGTCCCACAGGGACCTAGAAGTTCTTCTTTTGGTGGCCCTCCTATTGGGTATAAGATGAGCGCACCGTATCCTGCAATTCCTTCACTCGAACTGGCAGACCCATCCGTGAACACTTTCACTTGGGTTCCCGCGAACCCTTCTATCGTCTCAAGGGCAGCCGCTTTCTGTACATGTTCAGGGCTGCGTTTCGTCACCGCCGTGTCAGTCAAAGACTAAAAGGGTCGTCCATAAATGACGTCACGCGAGGTTTCCGATTTTTACCCCCACCCTCCCCCAGCGTCATACTTTGTCACAAAAACTTATACCCCCACCCCTTTATTACGATATGACGTAACAAAGCTTTGACACTCCCCAAGCCGTATTTTCTCAATAAAAATTAGCATGTTGCAAATTATTTTTTGTCATTAAATATGTATTTAGGGTAAGTCTGCACTCTAATATCGTAACACGCGGAAGCCATTGAAAACGCAATTAAATAAATGGTAAATAATCAAATATTTAAGTGGAACTTTTATTTAAAGTTACGTGTTTTTGATGTGACGTCACATTTTTTAAACACACCCTCCCCCTCGTCACCCATCTTCACAAATGCGTGACCCCATCCCCCTATGGTGGATTAAAAGGAGGGTGCTGAACGGGCTAAGGCTAGGGGCCCCCAATAATTTAAGGTCTCCCAAACTTATTATAAATTATAGTGTATAATAAAGATGCAAGCAAATGTTTGTATGAATCCCTGAAAATTCCTTGGACAGTCATACGGCAATGCGGCAAATATAAGTAGGAAGTATAACGGAAACCAGGCTATTCTTTATGAGAAGAGCAGTGCTGCTCATTATATGCCGTGCAAAGCTCATTCCATTAATTTGGTTGGGAAAAGTGCAGCAGGTTGTCCTGCTGCAGTCATTTTTTTTGGTCTTCTGCAAAATTTTTATACCTGGCTTGTTGCATCTACTCATAGTTGACAAGTACTTCAAAAACACATGAAATTGATACATGTTAACACAGCCTTGTCTGCAGAGGCGTAACAACGACTTGGCATCGGGGCAGTTCTTAAATGATCAATTTATTCTGTATAATTTAGTCAATTTTCCCTATTTCTCAAGGGCGCAAAAAATGAAATAGTCAAGGGCGCGGAAAACCCAGTTACGCTTCTGCTTGTCTGACACAAGAGGGTCAGCTTGACATGATGCTGTAAGGTATGTTAATAACTCATACCATGAGAATATCGAAGCACTGGAAGAATTAGATACAAACGAAAAACAGTCACGTGACTGTCGACTTGAAGCAAAAGGATTTCTAAAGGAACTTGAACAACTGGAAGTCGCTATTTTACTTGAAATTTGGGAAACAATTTTAGAAAGGAAGTCTCTCATTAAGTTTGTTAAAAGACAGCATTCTTAATTTGATTCCTATGAAGACAAAGGAAAGGACAATTCCATGGTAAAAAAAAGAGTATAAACAATATTCAATACTATTTTTAAAAAAACGATTTAAAAAACCGTCAGTTTGATAAAGGGACATCACCAAAACAGTAATCTCCCCGAGACAAAAATTCAAGTTTGAGGTATTTTTGGTAATCATTGACAAACTTTCTTAAGCCCTACAACATCGGTTTGGCGCATATAAAGACATCCATGAGAAATTTGGCTTTCTTACAAACCTAAATGAGCTCAGCAATTTCGCCATCCTATGGGCAGCAGCCAAGGTTAATGGAATAATATTCAAGCGATTTCGAAGACTGCTTACCTTCAGAAATAGTCCAATTTTCAGAACTCTTAATCTTAAAAAAAATTATTGTCCAGACCCAGGCTCAGGGTAAGGAAAAGGAAGTAAATCAATGCGAAACTCAAACATGCTTGCTAGCATGGATATTGATAGACTAAGTTTAAACTGAGAACCCTAGTCTTATAGTCATGGCGAACAACGAGATAATCGAATTCACATACGATTAACGTTCCTGTCTCATTTTAAACTTTTACATTTTCATAATTTTGGAACTAAAGGTCTCTTCTGACTGTACATTTAAAATATTAAATTTATTTTCTACTTTTTAGTGCATTTCTAATATAAGACTAGTTTTTAAAAAGTGTTTTTTTATATATTTTTTTTATTGATGACATTATGCGCCGTTGTTTGGGTGAAATGATTGTCATCTCAGTCATCTCGTTTCCCAAAGATAGAACAGCCAAACGTGGACGAAAAGAACGTGGAACGTTCAAAACGTTCTAAAACTGTCCCTATTCATCTTATAACTTGTCTCTTACTTCACTTTTTTTGGTACGTATTTATTCTTTATGGCTATTTTATTTAATTGCTCAAAATTATGTATGTTTTGTGCCAGATATATTGTAATGTCCTGCAATGAAGTATTTGATTTTATAAATTTAATTTTAAATTTGTTCGGTTTACTGTAATAAAATATTATTTTAATATATGGAAAACACAAGTTCTAGTGGCATTATCACACACACACAAAAACACACACATACACATATATTAAAACGAGGGGTGTTCCGACCGGATTTGACCGGATTTATAAAGTGAAATCCAGCCGAAGCCGGAGCCGGATTTGTAAACATGGCCGGATTCGCCAGAGCCGGAGCTATTATAAATATATATATTTTATGGCTCTACCAGCCTGCCGGATTTGGCCGGATTTATGAAGTGAAATTCTGTCGGAGCCGAAACCGGAGCCGGATTTGTAAAAATGGCCGGATTCCGGACTAGCCGGAGCCGAAATCCAGTAATCTAGTATTGAACTTGAACTTGAACTATCCCTTAACCCGTTGTTGGGTCGTTGGGGCACCATCGTGAACTGCACACTAACACACGCCATTTGTCACGGTCCTGTGCTGCCCTTTGAGAGTCGCTGAATGACAGGCCGGTCCACTCTTTGATATTGTCCTCCCATCTCTTCTTTTGTCTGCCTCTTTTCCTTCCTCCCTGGACTGTGCCTTGTAATATGGTTTTTGCGAGACCTCCAGTTCTTGTCACGTGTCCGTACCATCGTAATTTCCTCTTCTTAATTGATGTGAGTAGGTCCTCGTAGGGGCCAATGACAGTACTTATTTTGTTGCGGACCGCTTCATTTGTGATGTGCGCTGTGTAGGAGATGTTCAATATCTTTCTGAAACATCTCATCTCTAGCGCATTTATTCTTCTTTGGAGGTCTGCAGTGAGCGTCCAAGCCTCACAACCATACAAAAAGACTGACATCGCTAGAGAGCGCATTAGCCGGATCTTTGATCTCAGGGAGAGCTTCTTACTTTGCCAGATGTGCTTTAATTTGCTCAATGCTGCCATTGTTTGGGCTACTCTGGCAAGAATTTCTGGCTTTGAGCCTTCGTCGGATATTATGGCCCCTAGATACTTGAAGGTGGAGACTTCTTCGAGTTTTTGCCCGTTTATCCGAATCTCGCTTGTGAATTTACTATTAGCCATGACCTTGGTCTTTTCTGCGTTGATTTCCATGCCGTACGCCTTTGCTGCTTTTCTCTAGCTTTGCGAGGAATTCTTTTAGTTCGTCCTCGCTACCAGCTAGGCCGTCAATGTCATCGGCGAAGCGTAGGTTGGTTATACTTCTCCCTCCGATGCTGACTGTTCCGACATGGTCTTCTAGCACATCTGTCATGATCCTTTCAAGGAAGAGGTTGAAGAGGATGGGGGAAAGTAAACATCCTTGTCTGACACCAACAGTGGTCTTGAACCAATCTCCCAGCTTGCTGTTGAAGAGTACTGCGCTGGTTGCTCTGTTGTAAAGGTTCTTGATCACTTCAATGATGTTTGCATTTATGTTGAATTTGTGCATCGTTGCCCACAGTGCCGCATGCCACACTCTGTCGAACGCTTTTTTAAAGTCTATAAAGACATGATAGAGGTCACTCTGGTGTTGGAGATGTTTTTCACAGAGAACTCGCAGGTTAAAGATTTGCTCCGTTGTGCTTCTTCCTGTTCTGAAGCCCGCCTGCTCTTCTGAAATGATTTGCTCTGCTTGTGGTTTCAGTCTGTTCAATATGATCATAAGCATGACTTTGCTGGGGTGACTAATCAGGCTGATTGTACGGTAGTTCTGACACATCTGTAGATTACCCTTTTTTGGGAGCGTGATAACCAGTGATTGCGTCCAGGGGGTTGGCCATTGCCCTGTCTGCCAGATTTCCTGGTATTAAATACTATTTATTAAAATATTTTTTATCCAACAAATGGGGAGTATCTGCTATCTATAATAACACTGTCAACGTCAACGATGAACATTTTATAATGAACTATCAGGCCCGTCGTGCGTTGCAAAGATCTCAGGAAAAACTGCTTAAATGACAATAAAAGTGATTTGAAACATACTTATTTTCAAATAGAAAATAAGTTATTATTTATTTATTTATTATTATATTTATTTTTTTTTGTCAAAGCCTTGTTTTTAGATGGGGGTGGGTTTAACTTTTTTTGACGTCACGTGACGAGGGGGGAGGGGGTAAAAAAATCGGCCAAAGTCGAGTGACTTCATTTATGTGTCCCTTATGTGTCCATTGAGAGAAATCGTTTGCCTGCCACGTAATGTTCCAACTAAGTCTAAGCTTCGTTGGTCCGTATGCAAAGTTTAAAAAAAAACAACTGGTGTGCAAAGTTGAACAACGTCAATTTTTGTGTGTGTGTGTAATATTTTACAAAATTTGCTGCGCGGTGATTCTAAACTCCTGCGTGGCGTCGGTCAAATATCTGCGCAGCCACATTGCTTAAAGGGAACATTGCTATCGTGGTTCTAACACTTCGCTTACATATCACCTGCAAACCAAACATCCACTATAGTATCAGAAACTTCAGCTGAGATAACCTAAAGCTATTTGAACTCCTCAAAATGGCATGCGGACATAAAGCTCAGCTCGGCTGGTTATATTGTCAATAAGACCCTCTCATCACTTGAACCTATCAATGTCAATACACTTGTCTGTTTGCGTTGTTGGTTAAAAGATGTCATATAAAGAAGACATTCCAGTGTTATTTCCGATTTTCGACTAGTACGTTTAATAAATGTTACTTTTGACACCATAAATTTCAATTTTTGGCTTTAATCGAAATGAACGATTAATTAATCGTTAAATTTTCAAAAGTTAACGATTATATTTTAATTAATCGTTAACAGCCCTAGTAAAAAGGAATATATATATAGATAAAAAGGGAATTACATTAAGGGTCACCGGGCCCGTCAGTTTAACATATGAAGTTCGAAAACCTGTTCATTTCAATCAATTTCATAACAAATATATAAATATATTTATCTATATTTCTCAATATCGTGTAAATTTGAATGGGGAATAAAACATTAAAAGTTTAGTAAAAAAAACACATTTAGGGCCCTCAGCCCCGAGGAAATGAACATTAGGAGTTCAGTGCCCTATAGTAATTTAATATAGGCTCTTAAGTTTGTATATACCAAGTTTGGTCAAAATCCAGTTATTTTCTCATTATCT
Organism: Ampullaceana balthica; assembly: GCA_944989445.1. NCBI lineage: Eukaryota > Metazoa > Mollusca > Gastropoda > Lymnaeidae > Ampullaceana > Ampullaceana balthica. Next base: position 29,034 of record CALYLW010002560.1, read on the forward strand.
AACACTTAAAATAATTTTTATATAGCTAATATAAGGAAAAAATACATTAAGGGGCCCCTGGGTCCATTCGGTTCAAGATGTACATTTTGAAAACCTGTTCATTCAAATTCAGTTTCATCATGGATATATTTCTCAATATCGTTAAAAACTGAGTGGGAAATAATATCTTAGAGTATACACACACAAAAAGACATTTGGGGTCCCCGGCCCATTCGATGTAAGATGTAAATTTTAAAATGCTGTTCATTTTAATTCAGTTTCATCGTGGATATATTTCTCAAGATCGTTAAAAATAGAATGGCAAATAATATCTCAAACATAAACGAAAAAAAATACATTTGGGGTCCCCGGCCCTGAACAATTGGACATTAGAAGTGCAGTACCCTTTGTTATTTTAATATGGGCTACCAAGTTTTTATATACAAAGTTTGGTTAAGATCAATTCATTTACTAAGCAGCTAACGCATAAACTAATTTTTTATATAGCTCGTACAAGCAAAAAACGACATTAAGTGCCCCAGGGCCCATTAATTGCAAGATGTCAAGTTCAAAACACCTGTTTATTTCAAACAATTTCATAGTTGATATATTTATCTATATTTCTCAACATCTTTAATAATTGAATGGGGAATACAATATTTTTTTAAAGAAAAGCAACATTTATATTTTTAAGTTAGCAAATCAACCCACAATTTCAAGTGCCATTTAAAGTTGAACGAAAAAACAACAAAGAATATAAAATTAATAAAATGATATAACTTATATCATATAAATAAAATGTTAAAGGGAAATACAGAACTGTAGTATTGAATGATTGACTACTGGCAACTTACCAGTGGCGTAGCGAGGGGGCAGGGGGGGCAAATGCCCCGGGCGGCACTTTGCCAGGGGTGGCAAATTCCTGGTCGTTAATTAGTTTCTTCAAATGAAAATTTTAAAAGGAGTTTTTTTTTAACATCGAAATTAAAGAAAAGCCAAATAAGAAATCAATAAAAGAAACAAAGGAACTATCAAAAAGCATGTGAAAGTTTTAATTGCCAAAAGTGCAAACTCCTTATTGGATTAAACAAGATTCCAAGTATTGTTCCATTGTATTCGATAGCTCTTCATATATTTGACTTAAGGATCAAACAAGTCCAGTTGTGTGATATTTAAAGATTGAAAATAAAAAGTAGTCGCTGTAGAATCTTTCAAGGATTTCATTCAAGCAAAAGTGAATCTGCTTACGACATTACTGAAATGATTTTTTAATAAATGATGATCTTAAAATAATGGACTGTACAGGCCCAACGTGTGTTAATACTTCTTAAGGCTGGAAAGTATACAAGAGTTCAACAAAGGCCCAAAAACATAAAATCTCTTTCAAACAGTTAAACCTAATTTGTTAACATGATACTACAACTGAAACGAATTCGCCAACTATTTTAGTACACTTGAGCGTTATTACGCATTCTTTTCCAAGTCCATACACTGTTGGAAATACCTAATTGCTTCTACAAGCCAGGCATTCAGACTTCAGGATACAAAATAGTGAATATACCATGGAGCCATTTTGAGGTTACTTTGTAAGCTATAGAACTGAAAGATGCAGACAAAAAGCTCAACACACGAACAGACGCAGAAACTTTGCTATTCATAATGATTTTTTTTATTTTCAAAGCTATATATTAAAAAATGCCCGAAATTCTTTACAAACGTATAGTGCTCAACAACAAAATTTCTTAGCAGTGGCTACTCACAGAGAAACTAATGGAATGGAATACTTAAGATTTGTTTGACATTTGATAAAAATTTATGAGGAGACCTCATCATTTTAATCGAACCTTCCAATCAAAGAACAGGAGAGCAATTTTTTTGGTTATCGAAGCACTGCATTGTGCCCTTGACGATTTGTGTAGATGTATTGTCAAAATCTTCCATCCAAGCAGTATCAGATAGTTCTGGAATTGGTTGTTCAATTTATTGCCCAATTTATTTTTTAAGTGCGTAGAAGCGCCTGACGTGCTGTCCCCCGACTGAGCCACGTTATAACATTGTGATACACATCTTCGAATTCTCCCTGGATGTCATGAATATACTGCTGAAACTGGCGGTGAAAAGGGGATTTAGAGCGAATAGATTTCATAGCCTTTATCACTGGTTTAAGGACACGATCACATCAAAGGTGTTTGGCACAAAGAACTTGTTGGTGAATGATACAGTAAAGTTTAAAATCTTTGCCAGCCTCTTCGTTGACTTTGATATACACACGTTTTGCTAGTCAACTGTGTTCATCAGTCCTGGCAGGGGCACCATCAGTAATAAAAACAGAGATTGTTTACTTGGTAATTTAACGTCATTGACAGCAGAACAAACAGAAGCAACTAAATTTGTTATCTTATCTGTTTACAGACGCTCCTTCTATACAGAAGATTATTGCGTCCTACGATTATCTATGGTTTGTGTTTAGTCCTGCATTTTTATTAGAGATTTAAATGTTGATAAAGTGTTGGTTTTCCTGGATTCTTCAGGCAACCCATTCCACGCCCGAATTCCGGACGGGAAGAAGGAAAACTTGTATGTGTTTGTTCTTGCATACGGAATAAGAAAGGTGTTTTTATCCTTATGTCTATCTGAGGGTTGTATTAAGTTATCTTTGTGTTGTATCTCTAAATTAGAATTAATTGCTTTATGTATGATTACTACTTTGCTCTTGGTTCTTCTATCCTCTAGTGTTTCAAGGTTTAATGATTTAACTAATGGTGTTATTCTTGTCAGTTTCGAATATTCTCCAGTAATGAATCTGGCAGCTCTTTTTTGAATTTGTTCTAGTTTATCAATGTTTTCTTTGGTGGATGGGTCCCATACAGAAGATGCATATTCTAGTACAGGTCTCACCAAAGTGAGGAAGCATTTTAGTTTTATATCTCTATTACATTTGTTAAAGTTTCTTTTTATAAAGCCTAAGGTTTAGTTTGATTTTTTAATAACTTCATTGACATGGGGATTCCATGATAGTTTCTCATTTATTAAGACTCCTAAGTATTTTGCATCTTTAGTTTGGGTCAGTTCTTTTCCATGAATGTAATATTTTGAATTTATTTGTTCCCCTTGTTTGGTTTTTAAGACTGAAAGTCTAGTAATTGGTAATCAACAAAATGTTATCGATTTTCGCCATCATTTGACGTACTCAAAATAGTACAAAATTTCGACTATTCTGATAATTATGATGTTTTTAAAGAAATAATACGTCAGTCAATCAATTACTTCAGATAATGAAATTGCTTCGCGGGCCGGACTTTGGACACCCCTGGCTTATATCATTTAAAATAAAAGACACTGCCTCTCATATTTCCAACCTTTGTACAGTTCCCTCTTGTCCGGCTGTTTCTTTTATATTTTTCCTAATTTGTTTTATTGTATTTTGTTGTGACTGTTTTATCATTGCTTTTTAACTGATATTTTTTTATTTTTAAGTTTATGCGTTTAGCGTATTTCATTGTATTTCGTAATATCTTTATAGGGGAAAAAACGTGTCTTTTTTGTTTCTTCTTCTTTGTTTTAAACATAAAATCATACACAGTAAATTGTTAGGTTTGGGTGTCACCCCCTGATGGGTGTCACCCGGGGCGGCCCGCCCCTCCCCCGCCCCCTAGTGACGCCACTGAATCTGATGTCCATCATTCTGACAAGATTTAATCCTCATTAGAATGTCTAAATTTAACTCCTCCAACATATTGCTAGATTTTATTTTTATAGAATTAATAAGCTGAATGTTCTCAATCAGCGCTCGATGCAAGAAATGTAGCACAAATATCCAACAGGATGGCAATGTCGCTGAATTGTTCCTCAGTCATTAAAAACTGAATCTTCTAGTCGAAAGTCTGCATCAACCAACATTACTTTTTTTCTGCAAGCGCACATCTTAAATTACGATACTGATCCATACGTTTCGGCAAAATGTCTTCATAGCTTTTAAAGAAATTCCTTGTATCTAAGAAGTAGTCCACCAAGATCTGCTTGTCCAAATTTAAAATTAGACGTGTTGACTAACGCTGACATCTCAGATATTCGCAATTGCATCAAGTCGCTTTCAGGAAAACGAGAGTCCATGTGCAAACACATAGACATTCACGGAATTTGAGGATGGGACTCATGTTAACATCCTTACAGCCTGAAAGCATTTTAGCAAAATCTGCAGACCAATGAACATTTTCACCAAGTTACTGTCCTCGTAGCTTATTGATCCTTCCTTTTACAAACTGGTATGCCTCGTTTGATTTTCCCTTTGTAGCAGCTTGCTAAATTTGGCAAGTTCTCCAACTACTCGATCAATTTAATGACACTAAGAACAGTTCAAAGCTGTGGGTCTCTGAGCTTCTTTAAACAATATTTATTGACTGGGTCATTATACAAGCGTACCTGCTCTTCGCTGTATTCAGTCAGTACTTGTATGTTTATCAACAATGATTTTAAAGCAAAGTGCCGTGAAAGCCATCTGATTTCATACAGTGTCGTATGAACATTCTTTTAGTTACGTCTCGTACATAAAGGATTTATAGTGAAAAACTTAGTTTTTTTACGGTTTTTTAAAATTTTTATCTTGTTTTTTTCGGGGGAAATTTTAAGTGGCTTTGTATGTCATTTTTCACCTTGTGACTTGAAATGGCAAAAATAGTGTACATACATCCGTTTTCAAGTCGAAAACAAATTTTAGTGGTTATGACTATACAAAAAAGTCCATAGTTCAAAACTCCAACCCTGTACATTGTGCATCCGCCTTCATTAAAGGATCCTATTATGTTCAAGTACATGTATTTAACTTTCAGATTACCCCACGCAGGGGACACACACATCTTTTCATCATTTTACGTTAATCTTGTGATATGCGATGAAATTATACTCGCTAAATTAACACTCTTTCCTTTTTTTAAGTATGATTTTTCATTTCCTCGACTTAGCAAACAATATAGTTGTGTTGAGATCGTGAGTCATGATCGGCTACTTCGTGAATTATTTTCTGCCCGTTTTTCCTCCATTTGATGAGCACAGTGATCAATTCAAAAAGTGAGCATTAACCCAAGCACCAGTAAAAAGAATAAGCAATAAGTTTCCAGCATTCTGGCACACATTGACCACAAAACGGGGGAGGACTTTGCAGAGGAACGCACCTTCTGGCGGTTTAAGGTACGCAGAAGCCACCCTCACAGAGAAGAGTGAAGAGAGACGAGCCAGGATAAAGCCGGGGGGCAGAGGAGGAGACAACGCCATCGTCCCTTGAGGGTGCTTGGATACCATAGATGCGCACAGCTTTGATTCAGTCTTCTTATCTTATCTGTTACAGATGCTCCTTCTATACAGAAGATTATTGCGTCCTACGCTTATCTATGGTTTGTGCCTAGTCCTGCATTCTTATTAGAGTTTTAAATTTTGATAATGATAAAGTGTTGGTTTTCCTGGTTTCTTCAGGCAACCCATTCCACGCCCGAATTCCGGACGGGAAGAACGAAAATTTGTATGTGTTTATTCTTGCATACCTAATAAGAAAGGTGTTTTTATACTTATGTCTATCTGATGGTTGTGTGGGACAGATCAGGACTCATTTTGGAAGAGTTAAAAGTTTCGGCCGCACTGTTCATACACTGCATCTCGCATCAGGTAGTACTCAGTTGGAAATATTTAGATATTTCTTTAATAATGAAATCAGTCATTTCTGCCGTGAGCATATGGAAGAAGGAACACATACAAATCCGCCTTCTTGCTGTCTGGAATTAGTAACCTGAACAATCAAAATTCAAAACTCTAATGAAAATTCAAGACTAGATTTAAACCTTGGTTACGCGTAGGATGCAATACTCTTCTGTAAGAAAGAGCGTCTGCAATATATATAAAGACTAATGCTTCATGAACTTCATGCTGTTCTACATGACAGAAGGAAGAACAAGAGAACTGGAAATAATATTCGGTTTATCAAATTAGACCCGAATATGCAAGTCAATAAGGACTATTCTCTTTGACCATGAAAACCTCCAAAAGGCTGTAAGGGAAGGCATATTTAAAATGGCACCTTCCTTAAATGAAACTGGATTTCGTTTTCTTGCCGTCTTTCTAGAGATTACGATATCAAGAAATTGTACCAATGAAAACAGCTAGATGCTGACTAAAAACAAATATATATATATATAAATATATTTATATCTTGAACAAAATATAGGATTCCCTATAGGAATTCAATAAGAAATGAAATGTTATACAATGCAAGGAAATGTAGCTTGCATTTCTGTAGGAAAGTTCAAATGCAGAATGAGGAATCAGAAAATTAACTTAAGTTTTTAAAAGAAAAAACTATTGGAGATATAAATTTAACTTGGAAGTTGGTGCAGTTGTAATGAAATGTGGCTACAAAAAACGAGACTCAACAAGAGGTCTTCATAATTGCATCAGAATTATCTATCAAATACATGTAATATCATTTATTGTAATACCTGATCTGTATCTTCTAGACGCACCTGGGTTTTTAGCATGAACTTTCCTTTAAATTACGGCGAAAGCAGTTTCCACTGATATTTGCTTTTGCTATGAAGCGTCAACAAAATCCATGGACAAACGCTGAATTATATTTGGTATGCCATATCCAGTATTCATTCATCGACAAATTTATAATAATAATTGTATGCTATATTTTCAAGAAAAATCATTTGAAAATCTCAAGGCCAAGAAATACATCTTAGAAACTAACAAACAAGGCAACTTAAACTTAAAGAAAGAATCCCAAAATCTGGGTATACACAAAAAAAAAGAAAAAGGAATTCAACCAAGTATTAAACTTCATAACAGCAAATAAACTGTATTTAAATAGCTTCAAATTTTATGTTTAGAAGTGACTTATTCTAAAAAATGTATTACTATTATTTTATGTATCTTTCAAATAAGTTAATGCTTGTGGAAATGTTAAACATTATAACAAGGGAAACAACAATTTTTTTCAATTGTCTTTAGTTCTTTTATTAACAATAAACAAATCATAAGGGAATATAGCAATATATGAATGTGACATAGTTTATCTCTTATTAAAATAAAATTTAGTATTATATGTTGTAACATATGTATAATTTTTCCAAACATCTGGTATCCCCCTCAAAAAAGCAATGAAACAAAACAAACTTATTTTGATAAAACAGCATTAAAGACTATAGAGTTTTACAAAGACTTATTATACAACAATATTTACTTATTTATAAAAGCAAAAACAACATAGACTGTTTTTAGCTAGCCATATATATAAGGAATGTGGATATTTGAAATATAAGGTGATCTTTAAAAATAGAATATAAATATAAGATAACATTCAAATCAAACAGATCGATTCTATAAGAATTAGAGTTATTTGAAAAAAATTATTTCATTTTGTATTGCTACAAAAAATTTACATAATTGTGTAATATTATGAACATATTCAAGAAAAAAAATTAGGAGCAAAGAACATCTTGCTTCAGTTCTTCAGTTTTAATTTTGATTTGAATGGTACCAAAATGCAATAATTTTGTTGTTGATTATGCAAACTAGATTTTGATGTAATCTCAAGATATCCAATATCCTATAGATTTAATGTTCTTTTTAGGCAAAATGTCTTTAAGATCAGTCAATCCAACAAAATTTTGCAAGTTAAAAAAATATATGTTGTCCAAGTCCAAGCTTATTTACATTATCAAATACTTTTTAGCTTTTACTTTTATTCCTTAACAGAATACAGAAATACATTGTACATTAGTTGACAGCTGTTTACTAAATTTTGCTTAATGCCTTTCATTGTGTTAAGTTAAAGCTATGTTTATTGTACCAGAAATTTCTTGCACATAATTTTACCAGAAATTTCTTGCACATAAACTAAATTGTTTAACTTTCTATATTTTTATTGTAAATAATAATAATAATAATTTAAAAAAAAACGAACTGAAAATTTATTAATATTTATAAATATATACATTTGTAAATGTAATTGTAAATTATAGTAAAAGCATTGTCTCTTTTCATATACAAGTAACATATATCTCAAAGGAATGATAGGTTTTTAAAAATCATATAATGAATAAACAATGAGACATGTTGAATCTTTGCAGAAGCAATACTTCTTGACAATCACAGACGTAATGTAATAATTGAAATAACAAAACATTCATCAAAATATATAAACCTGAATTATTTTTATATCAATTTACTCTATTTATTACACTAAATTTTTATTATTAATTAATACAACATTTTTCAATAACAATTATAAATTTAAAATAATTAATATAAAGTATTTTAAAACTAATCTCTGGGGAATCTTTAAAAAAAAGGAAATAAAAATACATGTCTTACATGTATTAGGAAAAAAAAATGTATGTTGACATTTTGAAACAGGAGAACTTTTATAATTTGTTACTGCAATATTTTAATATGTAATACATTAATTTTAAATAATTTGTTTCATTATCAGGGTAAATTTTATTAAGATTAAAAGAAAATGTAACTTTTAAGTGTCTGTCTGGAAGCTAATAAAGTATTCTTAATTCTAACAGTTGTAGTTCAAATAACAACATCCCTTAAAAAAAAGTTTTAAGAAATTCTTGGTGTATTTTTGTAGTTCATTTATGAAAGGGGATAAAAAGATATGGAATAAGCCATTGAACGCTTTTGTACCTACTACTACTTGGTATAATTTTCATTTAGTCTTTCATTTTTCTACTGAAGGACAAAGAATCTAATCTTTGTATCTTTCTCAAACTTACATCCAATTAGCTAACAAATCACTCTGACAACACAAACCAAGTTTAAGTGGTATCAATTATTGACAGGTAGTTAATAAAGTAATCATACTTTTTTGCTTTGTCACCCAAAATATGATTTAGCATGATTAAAAATGAAGATGTACTTTTAATTGACAGACATAATTGAGAAAGATAACATTTTCAACAACAAAAAATGTCTTATTCATGAAAACAATCTCAACAAATAACTAAAAAATCACACTGAGACAGTAACCATGATAAATGGGATTCTAATTTATGGATAATATAACATGGTCAATGTGGTTGTACATTTTAGAAATTATTTTAAGATCCAAGCTTAAATAAAATGCTATTTACAAGTTCCTTTCCTTTGCATAAAAATCAAGACGTGAAAAAAAAACTTGATGTCTCTCACTAAGCTAAATAGATAATCCAAAACTAATAAAATGCCACTAGATAGAAGGAGCATCTGTTATAGATAAGATAGGAAAAAACCCAACTGTTTCTTCAATTTAATGTTTAAAACATATAGAGTAATTTACCACCTCGCGAACGCCATACGCTAAAAATAGCACCATTTTTGGCTTTCATTACCTAGTTTCTAAACCGTTCGACACAGGGTAAAAACGAAAGTACCTACAAGTAGTATGACAACAAGGCTACTATAATGAGACAGTATTCTTCTATTACTACGCGGGGTTAGAGTGTAAAGTCCAATTTTAGCGGACCCAGTTAGCTACCGCCTGCCGAACACTTTTTTGCTTAATTTACTTCAAAGCAGACACTTTTACCTCAAAGCAGACACATATCCAAAATCATCAAAGAATCAATTTTTAGTTAATGGAGTCAACAAATAACACTGGAGATGTCAATAATAATGTAATAAACGTTTATTAAAGACATTAGATCCCGAATAACTTAGATCTATATATACAAAATAATACTATAGGTAGATCTATAATCTATAGTCTAGTCAGGGCAGCAAACAGTGCACACAAAAGTGCCTTGCTTCAAAGATGCACAATTTTTCATGCACTGTGCATGCCACCAGCCATCACACACATCACATTGGACCCAAACCTCTGTCCCTCCCCCTTTTTTGCACCCATGACAAATTCCTTCCAACAAGAGATTCTCTTCTTTATCTAAAGTATCGTCATCTGCAGCGATGTCAAGCTCCATTGTTTGAACCAACTGTGGGTCCTCACTCCTGCTATCAGATAGATCTATTACTGGATACTTCTTTACTTTCTTGGACTCCACTATTTTCTTTTTTTTAATCTGCTCTTCTTCTCTCTTGCGTCTTTTTTAAATCCCTTATATTAACTTCGCGGCCGTCTCTGTCGTCATCTCTCTCATCATCTCTCTCTCTCTCTCTGTCTTGGGCTCGGCGGGCGGAAAAAACAGAAGTCAAAAATGACCCACTTCCCATGATCCGATCGAACTGAAATTTGGCACACGGACCCGTCTAACCTAACAATGCATCGTATCAAAATTTCAGATCGATCGAACGTACCGTAATTAGATTAATGCATTTTTAGTTTATCCTTATATGAGGTATGTAATTTAAATTCACGGTTTGTTTATTGTTTTTTTGCCACGTGAAATTTTGAGCTGACGCATTGAGGCGACCCAACGAAGCGACGGGCGCTTTTGTTTACATTTTACGTGTCACTCTGAGCTCGGTCAAGTGAATCGGTGACCAGACTTTTCCCCTCCACACTAGGGTTATGATGCAAAGTTGAGTTAAGACAGATTCAGTCTGTAAATGTTTGAAAATAATCAATACTGTTAGTTATGTCTCATATATAAGGGATTTATAGTCAAAAACTTTGTTTTTACGGGTTTGTTTTATTCTTCCCTTTCTTGCTCTCTTTTCCTTTTTGTAGCCTCTTTTTGTGCATCCTTTATCTTTTTGCTTTCTTCCCTCCCTTTCTTTTCAGTTTATTTTTTTCTATTTGTTCTTTGTCTGCTATTTTCTTTTTTAATTGCTTCTCTAAACTCTTCTCCACTGACCAAGTTTGGCATGGTTGGAGCATTTGCTGTTTTCTTCTTGTTTTTATTCCTTCTAACAAAAGCAGGCAGCTTCAAAATGTCATCTACTGTCAAGTTAGCTTTGACTGTGCAGTTTTTGGGTTCTTCTAGACTGCACGTTTCTATTAGCCCCACAGCTAAGGCTTGAAACTTGATAAATTTCTCTTCTTCCTCTTTGATAAGGTTGTCTCCTGCAGTACTTGTCATTGTCAGTTGACAAAAAATTTTATTAAATTGGTTGCGACCCATTTCATCGTATAACAAGTTTGAATAGTCATGGAGTGCTTTAAGTTGTGCAGCAGACAAATTGGACTTTGGTGGTGGGGATTATGCAGGTAATGATTCTGGTAGGGAAGATTTGTCAATGATAGACTTATTTTCATTCTCAAATGGGCTGTTTTCCTGTATAATGGTCTGGGTGATTACTTGTGTTTCATTCACAATCGGTTTTGTCTCAATGAGTGCCTGTGTGTAAGATTCGATTTGTTGTGTCTCAATGATTTTTACTGTGTAAGATTCAATTCGCTGTGTTTCAGTGGTATCTACTGTGTCGGATTCTATGTGTTGTGCCTCGATGATTGCTTGGGTATCGTTTGAGATTGGCTGGGACTCAATCAATTTGTTGTCATTTATGGTGTGCAGGTGGTTTTTTATAAAAGGGTCGACTTTCGTAGGGACTTTATTGCTGTTGGTGGGTTTGGCAACATTATGAATTCCCAATGGTGTTGAGCCGAATACAGCACTAGGACCAAGCTTCGGGGATTGCAGAATTCTCTATGGATCATATGGTAGTATTCCAGCTGCTTTAAAAATGGAAGGTGTTGTGGCCTTTAGCCATACTGGCTTTAAAACTTTGGCAAAGCTCTCCAGATTTACTCCCTCCCCATGCTCACTTATATGGTGTCGTATGGCGTCTGACCAAGCTGGTTTGATTGCACCAAAAAAAGCTTGATCGAGTGGCTGAATCAAGTGACTCGCATGCGGCAACAAACAATATAACACTATATGGTTGTCATGACATAGCTGTGATGTCTTAACCAGTGCAGTGTGGCTACTGTGACCGTCTACCAGTAGAACTACAGGCTTCTGTACATGGGCTGTGGCTGGAATAAAGCTATCTCTTAGCCAAGAATAAAAAATCTGTGCTGTAATCCAGCCATTATCAGACACTTGTAGGAATGCCTCTGGGAAGTGATCTAATAAATTTTTGGACGGTATTCTCTTGTAGGGGTATATTAACAGGGGACTGAGGAAGTGTCCACTTGCGCTGGCACATGCAAGAACTGTCACTTGTGACTTCACACCTGCAGTAACATTGTACACATGTTTCAACCCCCTGCATGCGATGACCTTCCTGCTTTTGGCATAAAAAGAAAAGCCTGTTTCGTCTGCATTGTAAATGCGAGTGGGGTCACTAAGTAGACTGGGGTCAATGCTGTCAACACACCATTTTAAATCATTAAACCACTTTTCAATAGCTTTTATTGTAACCAGGGCTCTCTCCTTTCCTAGTGATTGGGGAGTACGCAGTGTCAATTCGGGATGGCGTTTAAAAAAATTATATAGCCATGCTGATGTTGGCATTTCGGTTTTGCTCTTTGAAGTACAATTCATGGTATTTAAGAATTGTTTGGCGATTTGCCTCACCTCATCGCCAGTTTTTCCAAAGCCTCGCTTGGCTAGCTCTATTAGCCATTTAGCTAATTTGACCTCCTCTTCTGGCGTGAGGAGGGTCTGTGCATAGGCTATGACAG
>CALYLW010002561.1:0-41511 GCA_944989445.1 Ampullaceana balthica
AACTCCTTGGTATCTTTAGTTTGGATTAGTTATATTATATTCATTGAATGAAATGTTTTCATTTATTTGTTTCTTTAACTTTGATAATTTAAACGAGTGACATCTTTCTGAATGGAGACATATTCTAATTATTAGTTTCCTATTTGTATAAATTACATTTTTGGGGATACTAACATTTTGATCCGACGAGACGCTGTAATTTAAATCATTTATGTAAATTAGGAGAGAGGGGGCTTGGATTCACTGATGTAGTATGGGACGAGAGATGCCAAAGAATTTTACGTGGCATCCTCAGACTAAGAGTAGGAGCAATGTAGCAAGGTGAAGAATTCCTGTTTAAAACCGGCTCCTCGCATAGGTGCGGTGTTTTGAGTGTGTGGTGACATGGTAGAGGGGAGTTTCCCAGTCCTGTAAGTAGACACAAGCTGTGTGGTGAGCGAGCTCTGGCATGGGTCACGGTGACCGAGGGGCTGGAAATACACAGCTGTCCTACAAAATGACATGGCTAAAACTGATTTCTGTGTGTTTATGTATTTTACCTCTCCTCTCTCTCTCTTTTTTATCTTACGAAAGTACAGAATTATTTTAACAATTAAGATCAAATCGGACTGATGAAAAACAATTAATGCTGAAAATGTGAACAATTTCGAATATGCCCTATTTCACTGTTACCAACTGGAATTTTAAATAAAAATTTCAAATTCCAAAATTTATATAATTTTTTTTCCCAGCCTCTAAATTTAAACATTACAGATGCTCTTTCCATGCAGAACATTATTATATCAGATCTCAGAACATTATTATATCACATCTCAGAACATTATTATGACACAACTCAGATTAGATATTTTGAGATCTGGGTATCATCTCTAGATTCAATCAAAAACTTTGCTAATTCCTTATACAATTGAACGAACTTGACAAACATAAAAGGTGTGAAAACACAGGTAAATCATACAGGTTGGCATATAATAATACAATTTATTTGGAAAACATTTCATTACTCAACCTGGTATATAATATTATCTTCATAAATAGTATGCACTTATGTCTTGAACTTAGCACACAAAAAATGATTTTTCAATATTTAAAACATTTTGGATTCATCAAAAAATATATTGTTTAAATTTGAAGTGAGAAAAAGTTATACAACTGGAGTCGCCTAGAGCTTGACTTACGACTATACTACGATCTGTTTCGATAGACTGGTGGTAACTTGATTAGGTCATTATTTAAGTACCTTATGGCTATAGGCGTGATGTACAGTAATGTGAAGAAATGTTATAAAAATAAATAAGTTAAATTATATCCAAACGTACTTGTAATAATGGTAATTTTAATAAATTGGTATTTTCATATAAAACTATTAACAAAAGTAGTATTGCCTAAAAAATCTGAAATCTAATATGGCAAGTGATTGTGGTCATAGTCATAAAGTGGAATGGTCGTAAGTTGCATAAGTCGTAATTTGAGCATTAGCTGTAATGTAAAAAATTTCTTTTACTTTATACAAAAGTGAAATTACACAAATATTTATGACACAATACTGAGTAGTCTGATGTTAATAAACTTGTTACAACTTTCATCAGCCTTTTGACACAAATTTTACATGTTTAGCACTCAGCATTATTTATTTTTAAATCTCTTATATTAACTTCACCGCCGTCTGTCTGTCGTTCGTCGTCTGGCGGAAAAACAAAAGTAAAAAATGACCCACTTCCCGTGATGCCATCGACCTGAAATTTGGCACATCGACTCGTGTCACTAACAATGCATCGTATCAAAATTTCAGATCGATCGAAAGTACCGTAATTAAATTAATGCATTTTAGTAGGGGGCCGTCCATAAATGACGTCACGCACCTAAAAAAAAAGGGGGGGTCACACTTTTATGACGATGCGTGGCGAGGGGGAGGGAGGGGGGTTGAAGAAATGTGACGTCACATCAAAAGGGTTACTTGAAATAAAACTTCCATTGAAATATTTGGTCGCTTACAATTTATTTAATGACTTTTTTTTAAATCAGTGCTTCTCGATGTGCCGGTCGGTAGGCCATCAGACGCTGGTTGGCGTAAGCTATAAAGACACGAAAACTAAATCTAATTATAATCCTTAAGTTTGAGAATCCACAAGATAACATATGAAATTGTTACACTGCGTCGTTTGATGTTGACATCAAAGCATTTGTGATTTAGCCGCAGCTCCGTTTTGGTTCTCTCGAACTTTTTTTGCCCGTTACCCCAAAATATACAAGTTTATGTGTGCGTTACTCCTACCCCCAGACTCTAGGTAATGCTCACATGACTCGGGGATTTGGGGGAGCGTCGTTAGCGAAAATGCTACTGGTGAGTTTTACATGCATGACAAGTGTCTAAAAATGATCTGAATAGGGTTATGCGTAGATATTTTAAATCAAAACGACACGGAATATCCTTTTTCTTTAAAAGGGGAAGAGGGGTTAGATAATCTATTTGATAGAATTAAAAACGTTTTAAGTAAGATATAATTGTTCGATGGGTTTTTGGTCAAACGCCCCTGGCCATTCTAGTCTTCTAGATCAGTGCTTCTCAAAGTGGTGGTCAGCGGACCGCTGCCGGTCTGTTGGCCAGCCGCTGCCGGTCCGCAGACGTTCTCAAAAAAAGGACAGAAAAAATTGTCAGTGCAGATAATCTATTTGATAGAATTAAAAACGTTTTAAGTATGATATAATTGTTCGATGGGTTTTTGGTCAAACGCCCCTGGCCATTCTAGTCTTCTAGATCAGTGCTTCTCAAAGTGGTGGTCAGCGGACCGCTGCCGGTCTGTTGGCCATCCGCTGCCGGTCCGCAGACGTTCTCAAAAAAAGGACAGAAAAAATTGTCAGTGCAGGGATAATAATGCACCCCTCCCTAGTGCAATGGAAAAAAATTCCTGCCAGTCCGTCATACTAAAAAGTTTGATAATCACTGTTCTAGATATAATGGCAAATGAGCCCATTTAAAATTAGTCAAGTATTCATTAAATTTATTGAATGCATCAAATTCTTGACATCGCAATTCGAGAGGCACAAAACAACTTTTCTTCTTACCTCAGTTTTTAAGGCATTAATTTTAAATATCACAGAAATGATACGTGATACAGACAGGTCATGTGGATTAAGATTAATGTCACTCGTGTCAATATAAATGAAAGTAGGGTAGATTTAGGTGTCTTCGTATAGTACGTAGGTAAGAAATCAACATAGTTGTCAAATTTTTAAAAAAATGTATTTTCTGGAAGGAACCGGTTCAAATAGTTCAATAATGGACATATGTTCCAAGCGTACACGTACATATGACGTATTTTAATATATCTAGTGGATTGTATTGGATGTTATATGTCCCAAATGAGTCTGCATTACCCCCAAGAATTCCCTTTTTGACCCCAGATGAGGTTATTTACCTCTGTTCACCGACCTCTTTCTTACGGGATGCCCGTCAGTCAATTGATGGATTTTTTAAAGAATACATTTTTAAAATGTTATTTTTAAATAATTTGTTTTCTAAACAAAGACGTTAACCGTGATGATTAATATTAAATGTTTAATTTGTATGCATTAAAATAAAATATAATCTAAGTATGTTAACACAGTTCGTTTTCTGAAGGCCAGTTAAACGTTTTTAAAAAATGCGTCACGCGGGTTACGATATTACAATGTACATCTTCACTAAATAAATAATAAATACTTAAATGACAATAAAAGTGATTTGAAACATACTTATTTTCAAATAGAAAATAAGTTTTCTGTCAAAGATTTGTGGCGTATTTTTAGAGGGGGGGTCTAAGTTTTTGTGACGACGCGTGACGAGGGGGAGGGAGGGGGTCAAAAATCGGCAAAAATCGCGTGACGTCATTTATGGACGGCCCCTAGGGCTGTTATCGATTAATTTAAATTTAATCGTTAACTTTTGAAAAATTAAAGACTAATTAATCGTTAATTTCGATTAAAGCCAAAAATAGAAATTTATGATGTCATTAAACTGAACATTTCAAGGGACGTAACAAAAACAGGTAATTGACTTTAAAAAATTTTTATTGAGTTATTTCCCCTGTCTCACAGACATTGAAAATTAAGAATATTTTGAACTAAATTGTATGACAATGTGTTGATACTTGATCAGATGTTTGTGCTGAAGGTGGGTCGTCAGCGATGTATTTGATCCTTTAAAAGAGAATTGTTTATGGCAGTGAATACAGTAAAATTTTTCACCATCTTCGACTTTGCCATCCGCAGTTAGCTTAGAAACAAAATTTTTGCTCAACTTTCCAGTTATATCTTTAAATTTAACTGCGCTGATGCTGTCAGCCATTTTTTAGTTGACGTCTGCCGGTCCACATACATTAATCAAATAAATTATAATATTACGAGGGAGACTTTTGTACGTAAAATTTTCAGATCTCTAGGACCATCAGAAGTGGTTCAATTTTACGTTGGCAGATTTGAAAAAATCTTGGACAAACAATGCCCAACGAAGCGAGTTAATAAAAACGTGGTAAAAAAATATATAAATTATTATTAATTATTTATTAATAATTTTTTTTTAAATGTATAAATATTTTCTTTAATTTCAATCGAATTTTTATCGAATGAAATAACTTTATTCGATACATTTTTTTAATGATTCATCGATAAAATCGATAATTTCCCCAGCCCTAATTTATAGTTTATCTATATAAAACTATTTGTAGCAGTCGCTATTATTACTATTATTTCCATTTTACGGGTCACTTAACTTCACACCAGCAATCGGTGACTACATCTCGTGTTTTAAGCAGGTGGAATTCACTCAGTTTCAGGCTGTAAATGTTTGTCGCGTTGGAATATATATAATCAATACTTTAAGTTCTGTCTCATGTATAAGGGATTTATAGTCAAAAACTTTGTTTTTAAGGGGTTGTTTATTAAATCCCTTATATTAACTTCACCGCCGTCTCTCTGTCTGTCTGTTGTTCGTCGTCGGGCGGCGGAAAAAACAAAAGTAAAAAATGACCCACTTCCCGTCAAGCCATCGAGCTGAAATTTGGCACACAGACCCGTGTCACCTAACAATGCATCGAATCAAAATTTCAGATCGATGAAACGTACCGTAATTAAATTAATGCATTTTTAGTTTATCTCTATACAACGTATGCAATTCAATTTCTCAGTTTTTTTTTCACGTGACAGTTCAGTTCGCGCGTTGACGCCACATCGTCGATGTACTGGCGTGCTTTTGTTTACATTTTACGCGTCACGCTGAGCTCAGTCCAGCGATCGGTGACCCCCGGGTTATAAAGCAACAGGGAGTTAAGACAGATTCAGTCTGTAAATGTTTGTCGCGTTTGAACATAATCAATACTTTTAGTTATGTCTCATATATAAGGGATTTATAGTCAAAAACTTTGTTTTTACGGGTTTGTTTTATTACCAAGTTTTTCTTCAGTCTTGAGAAGACTGAGTATTGTAATTATCACCCGTACAAGGTACCAAACAGATGTAATTTAATGTGTGGCATTAAACATAAACAATTTTTCTAAACTTTTAGATGGTCCATATTAGTTCCAAGAATGTCAGATTTGTTCACAGGGCTTCACATAAAAATAGTTACACACACAAATATTTATAAATGCATTCAAATTAAAACATTCATTTCCTAATTACAAAACCATATAATATATATAATGACAAGATGGTGAACATAGTATCAGGAATACAGCCGTAACAGACATGAGTGAGTATTCTATATATAAGGTAAGACAATGAAAGACAGTGAAACCAACCAAAAAATAAAGTAATCTATCATTCTTTTTACAAGTTAGAAATCACAAATCCAGCAGTGTTTTGCATATTTTAAGACACACATTAAAAAAAATGATTTTTAAGCTTCCTATTTCATAAGTGAGTTTACTGACTTCATTATTTAATTAATCAAACTTGACATTTGAAATTGGGTCTTCAATTAATCTCTCATTCTCATTGTAAAAAAAACCAAAAAATAAAAAAATCCCATCTAAATATGTTTATATTTTTTAAACATCTTATCAACCCATGGGAATGTGAAGTAGAGTGGGTTTGTAACTTTGCTTAAAAATAAGTCATGTCTAAGTTCATTAATATTATATAACATACAAAAGTAAAATCTTATTTTACTAATCACCCATTGCAACCAATTTCTTTTTTTCAAATATTCTGTAATGAAATGGATTTCAAAAAATTATCTGCATATATTTTTCTATATTAATTGTATGGTTTCATTATCTAAGACTAAAACAATTCCAATGAATTGAAAAAATAATTTTAAATAATTTTGCAAGTTTTTAAGCAGGCAATTTGATTTTTGCTCCAAATGTAATATGTAATTATATATGTAATATATCTAACTAGATACGACCCACGGCATAGCATATGCTGCAGACTTGCTCATAGATAGTGCAAAGAACGGAGGAAAGAACGGACACGAGCAGCAGCATGAAGAAATAAAAACAATGCGAGTGAAAAAAGGGGGGGGGACGGCGATACATTGTTGGTCTTGAGACATGCGCACTGCGTTTGTTGTTACCTGCCACCCACCCTGCACCATCATCGCTTGCCAACCATAAACTGAGATTGGTCGACCCTAGCGAGGGTAATTTGTCATGCTTATTTGGTCGCGTCTTGTGCTTGTCCTAATTTCTGACGAAATACATATATCGATTGGATATGTTTAAAAGCTGATTTTATTGCCATAACAACACAATTTATATTTAACAAATGATACATTAAATTTTAAGAAGCTCAAATGAAAAACAAAAAGATTTAAGTTGTACAAAGAATGTCAATACTTTTGATTCAAACAAGTTTATCAGTGGAAATTCACAATAAATGAATAAATTAAAATGAAAGACAGAAATATACATCAGCTATACATGAAAGAGATTCTAGTCATTTGTGATGTGCCTTTCACAAAATCACCATATTTTCAATCTTGAATATTCCCCCAGCATCTTGTACACCTCACAGGCAATAAGCAAATAATTATACATGTACACTTGAGATAAATGTACCTCCTGGAGATCATTCACACATTGTAAGTTTATAGTTAATGTGTATTAAAAGCAGTTTTTTGTGAGGATGGGTTAGAATAGCAAAACGTAGAAAAAATACATATATGTACAGAAACATTTATTTTGAATAGAGGGAAGAGGGATAGTTTTGATCGGTTAAAGTTGAATTCTTATCACACTAACCCCACTGAACTGAACAACAATGTGGCTGAAGTAGTATGAGAAAGCGAAATTGATGTGCTGGTGCATGTAAATTGATTTTTTAAAATTTGTCAGCTTTTCATCATGTACAAGCAACATTTACTGCACTCGATCATGACCAACAACCAATTAAATTTCAACATCACATGGGAACTGAGACAATATAATGTGTCCAGAAAGTATAGATAGTGCTGCGAGATTGAAATATTTTCGAACAAATGAACATTAACTCCACCAAATGACACAGATTTAACAATACAATTAGAGATGAGATGGCAATAGTGGATTTGATGACATTTTGATCCCCAGTAGACTCCTCTTCCATTCTCCCCATTTGACCACACAATGTTTGGACCCTTTCAATGTGACACCCGAATCTTAACTTATTTTTAAGCTGTTATTATTTTTAAATTTTATCTTTTTGTATTAAAATAATTTATTTTGATATTATATTCTATTTAAAATACACAAAATTATGAAACAATTATTAACATGTATACCATCATATGATGAATGAAAATAAAAAGTAAACACTGACAACCAGTTAACATTCAATGACCATTCAAGATTGTGACAAACATGTAATAGCTATGAGGTTGATGCAGTAGTGTGTTTCCTATGCTAGTTCAACTTTTTCTGCAGCTCACAATAAGATCAATAACGTTTTAGGCTAGACTGCTGTGTTCCTGTAACAGCGTGTAGTAAATTTTTTTTTCCCCTTCAAAATTCTATCCATAAATATCCACATCGTTGGATGATGACAGCTGAAGAGTGGTAGCAATCCATGATGCCATCCCTCACAGGTGTTGTTAGTTCTGACGAGTCCACTAGCCGCATCACTTCTCTTGTTCCAAGTTGGAATACTAAACAGAGATGGCCATACCTTTCTCCCCCTGCCTTGCACACGACATTCACAAATGTATGTGGACTCAAAGTATGTTACTAATTCTTCAATGCATTTGTTTTAAGGCAAGCTCATCAAAGGTGTCCGCAACATCTTGATCAGGAATAAATACAAGAGCTAATAAGCATTTTACAAACTCATGTAATGCATCTTAAACAGTAAATATCAGCATAGTATAAGCTCTTAACATAGACAAAATGATATGTTTAGAGTAGGGCTGCGGAAATTAACGATAAATTTCTTGATTAATAGTTAAATTTTTTTAGAGATTAAATTATTTTTAACGATTAATCGACCCATTGCTTATAAATTATTGGAAGTCAAAAAGTGCCCCCCAAAAAATAATAAAGATAGCGGCTGATAAATAATAAATTTCCTGACAATTACACGAACATTTTGGTTTTAAACTATTGACTGACGGGAATGTTCAAAATGTTGATAAAGTTTGACTACCATGGTTCTAACACTTCGCCTACTTATCAAAACCAAATGAAAAGCGTATTAAGCTAATGGCAGTAATTGATGACTCAGAGACAGAAAATGACGACAGCTCCTCTGATGAATTACTGCGTTACAAAATGGAGATGAAAGTTCCTGAAACCTTTAACCCTTACAATGGTGGAAACTTAATGAACACCGATATCCGATAATGTCATTCCTTGCCAAGACCGTTTTGTGCATACCAGTTACCTAAGTTCCATGTGAATGATTGTTGAGCTCGGCTGGTTATATTGTCAATTAGACCCGCTCATCACTTGAACCAAATAATGTCAACACACTTGTCATTTTGCGTAGTTGGTTAAAAGATGACATATAAAGGAGACATTCCAGTGTTATTTAGATTTTCAACAAGAACGTTTAATAAGTGTTACTTATGACATCATAAATTTTAAGTTTTGGCTTTAATCAAAATTAACGATTAATTAATCATTAATTTTTCAAAAGTTAACGATTAAATTTAAATTAATCGTTAACAGCCCTAGTTTAGAGTAAATAAAATACACAACTTTGAAAGTGCAATCACCAAAACACTGCTGGAAGTACATCATTGTGAAAATACTGTTATCATTGGCTTTAAATCATTCAAGAGTTCAAGAAATACAGAGACCTAATTCCTAATGTTGAATTAGTACCTAGCTTAAACAATTCGTTAACTGCTTCTTCAATTGAAACAAATTGTAAATGTTTGGTACAAACAAATTTCTAACTCAATTTTTCCATGCCCAAACACCGTTTGGATGTGCTAATTGCAAGTATGGGCAAGACATTGAACAGGCTTCAAAATACGCAATGGTCTGCAAGAGCTGATGCAGCTAATATACCATGGAGGTGTTTTAAAGGTTATTTTGACCGCTATAGAAAAACTGACAGAATTAGAAAAAAAAATTAAAACTTGAACTGATGCAGGAATTGTGTTAGTCACAATGAAATCTTTTTCTTTTCTGTTTTTAGGCATCTTTAAATCTGAACTCCTTGATGCCCAAAATTATTTACAAACAGAGATTCAACATTCTTCACTGTGCTAAAAAAACAAAAAAAAGTTCTTTGCAGATGCTAACTCATAGAGTAACAAATGGGAATCATTGGTAGAGATTACATTTTAATAGAACCTCCCAGAGGACAACAAGAGATCAAATATATGGCAAAGGAAGTAAAAATACACCATTGTTACTTTGAAAAGGATTCGAGAAGAAAGGTTACTTTAGAAATTCATGAGAGCTATTGGTAACTACAGAAGTTGTAAAACAGATATTTTCTTACAGAAGCTAATCTACTGTACCTTGATTACTCTGACTTCAAATAAAAGCAAATATCTCCCATGGCATAGACCAACAAGGACTTTAGTTGAACTCAAAGACATCAAATATGATTTTATGAGTTCAAGCCCATTTGATTTATCAACATTTATTATGCTATACATGCTGGAAGCTAATATAATATTACTTGGAAAATTCCTTAACACTGACATAAAAAATGCCTGCTGTGAGATAAGCATCTCTAAATTTATGTTAATCACAAATTAATTAAGATCAACAATGAGTACCCTAAAATTGACCAATCTCTTTTGAGGGCTATTGAGCATGAAATGACTGAAAACATTGATATTGACAGTCTCATCACATATTTTGCCACCAGGAAAAGCAGAAAACATCAATTTTTTTTATAAAAAAAGGACAACTCTTCATTTTATATTTTAATATTAGAATAGATAAGGTTCTTATTATTACTTTCAGATAAAAATTAGCTTTTACTTTATAATAGCATCATATTATTTAGGTCAGTCAGCAGAAAACCACGCGACGCAGCCAGCTGATTTGTAACAAAAATATTGCATATTATTAAAAAATCACATCTGAGAAGAACGATTGTCAATAAATACCATTTATAGTCTCATTGCCACTTGGTTTCACTGTTGAGTTGGTGGCTTGTTGTATTTCGTGTTGGCTCGGTCATATACGCATGGCTTTGTAGGAATAAAAAGAAAATTAATCAAATCAAAAGGTTGAAATAATTACAGAACAATTTATTGCATTTCTTTTAACATGGTTTACTTAGAATTTCCTAACTGCTCAGTAGCACCCTCCAGAGTCACAGATATTCCACAAAGGTGTAACAAATGATTTGGCAATTCATTACAGAATAGGACATTACTGGTATTATAATTAATGACTTTAAATGCTGATCAGATGATAGACCAAATCATTGGCTTTGGATGACCAAAGATGGTTGACTTTCATAATCCTGATATATGTACCTATGTCAATGAAATACTTGTGTAAGTAAATTTATGAAAATATATTGGGCTATTTTTTAACAGAATCTTAAAATCATTTTAATAATGATAGTATTTTGACATGTATCCGATTATGTTTAGTAAATATGAGCAGTACAGATTAATGATGCTGTATGAAAGATGAGGTTATAGCATACAAATCTCAAGTCCAGAGTAATGTGCCTGGTTTGTACAATGAATCTGTCATCTTCTGATCCATGTCATGTCAAGTGAATAGTTAACACTGCTTTTTAAAAAAAAATTTTTTTACTTATCTTTTGGTTTAACCATTTAGATGACAGTTACATGTATATGAAGAACTTGTTATTTCAGTATCATTCATAAATATTGTATTTAGGTATCATATTCCCCACATGAAAATATATAGTTTTATATTTCTAAACTAATATTTGATAATATTTGTTTGCAAAGTAATTTATGGGTTGTAAAAATGGATCCATCTTGTTACCCCTGATGGTCTAAAAAAGGTTCCATCTGAAAAGGGTTAAAAATGTGACCTTTATTCTGGTATGTATATGGCAGTCCTATGACTTGGAATAAGCAGTTAATGTATTAGGCTTTGTAAAAATAAATGAGCTACTGAAAGCAAAGATTTTCTAATAATTATGAGAGGATCGAAGGGAAATGCTTTGTTGTATAACAGCACTGCTTCCACAATGTTATGGGCATTCTTTTGTTTGAACTTTTCAACAGGGAGTTTGTATAAATTAGAAGAATACAGACCACAAATTTAAAGAAAATCTAGTCTATCATTCATGAAAAATAGTTAACAGGTGTATTAGATGGGGTTTTTTTTCTCCAGAAAAGATGGTGTAAATATTCAATGCAAAAAAGACTAAAAAACATAACAAATATTTGCAATTTAGCAGTGCACTTTTTGAAAAAATGTACTTAGGAAAATACTAATGCAGCAAGAGTGCTGTGCTATTATAAAGTTTGTGAATCTATGATTAAATAATAAGTTATTATATCTTATCTGTTACACACGCTCCATCTATACAGAAGATTATTGCATCCTACGCTTATCTATGGTTTGTTTTTGGTCCTGCATTTTTATTAGAGATTTAAATGTTGATAACGTGTTGGTTTTCCTGGTTTCTTCAGGCAACCCATTCCACGCCCGAATTCCAGACGGGAAGAATGAACATTTGTATGTGTTTGTTTTTTTACATACGGAATAATAAAGGTGTTTTTATCCTTAACATATCTGAGGGTTGCATTAAGTTATCTTTGTTTTGTATTTCTAAATTAGAATTTATTGCTTTACGTATGATTACTACATTACTCTTGGTTCTTCTATCCTCTAGTGTTTCAAGGTTTAATGATTTAACTAATGGTGTTATTCTTGTCAGTTTTTAATATTCTCCAATAATGAATCTGGCAGCTCTTTTTTGAATTTGTTCTAATTTATCAATGTTTTCTTTGGTGTATGGGTCCCATACAGAAGATGCATATTCTAGTACAGGTCTCACCAAATGAGGTAGCATTTTAGTGTTATATCCCTATAACATTTGTAAAAGTTTCTTTTTATAAAGCCTAAGGTTTTGTTTGATTTTTTAATAACTTTATTGAAGTGCCATCCATATATTACGTACGCAAGGAGGGGGGTATTAAATTTACGGCATTTTGCGTATGCATGCATGCATACGGAGGGGGGGGGGTCTCGACTGAATGTGTATGTACGCACAAATTTAATTTGCATAATACTAAGCATAGTAACGTAAACTGCTCTGGCAGCAAACGCATTCGAGACCAACTGAGTCAAGACTGATATGCAATAATGTTATATAATTTATTGCAAACGAAATTGTCAACTTTTAATTGCTTGGAAGTAATTAACATTTGATTCAGACCAAACGGTTACACATCATTAAAATATAACCGTCGGGTTTATATTTACAAATCTTGAAATTAGATGAAGTTTCTCTTTCGCCCACCGGTACCTTAGCCGTATAATCACACAACGGGACGACGATTTCACGCACCTAGGGGAAAGCGGGGTCTACATATTTGTGACAATGTGTGACCTGAATGTAGAGAAATGTGACATCACATCAAAACTTTAAATAAAATTTCCACTTAAATATTTTATTTGTTACATGGTGTTTTACATGACTTCACACGTGTTACAATATTAGAATGCAGGCCTACACTAAATAAATACTTAAATGACAAAAAAGTAATTTTAAACATGCTCCTTTTCCAATAAAATATAGATTTTATGGGAGGGGGGAGGGGCGAAAAGCTTTGTGACGTCATCTTGGAGGGGGTAGTCTAAGTTTTTGTGATGACGCTTTACGAGGGGGGAGGGGTAATGAAAAATCTGCCAAAATGGCGTGACGTCATTTATGGACAGCCCCTTCTCGTGGCCGTCCGTAAATAACATTACGCACCTAGAAGGGGGAGAAGGTCGACCATTTGTGACGAAGAGGAGGGGTAGTATAAGAAATGTCACGTCACATCAAAACGCGTAACTTGAAATATAAGTTGTACTTAAAAATTAATCTGTTTACAATTTATTTAATGACGTTTTACACGGGCTTCGCTCGTGTTACGATATTAAAGTGCAGCCTTACAATAAATACATACTTAAACTTAAATGACAAAAGGGATTTGAAACATGCTAATTTCCAAATTTAAAAAATGTGTTTTTTTTTGGTGGGAAGGGGCATTTTTGTGATGTAATATTGGAAAAGAGGGGTGGTTCTAACTTTTAGTGAAGACGCGTGTCGTGGGTTGTGAAAATCGGCCATAATCGCAGAATGTCATTAATGGACGGTCCCAAAGCTTTGACGAAAAAAAATCAGCATTTTCAAATATTTTAGTGTGCGTCACATTTCTTAAACACCCCCCCTCCCCTCGTCACAAATGCCCGACCCAATCCCCCACCCACTTGTTAGGCGTGATGTCATTTATGGGCGGCTTCAAAGAGTAAAACCAATATCTTCTGACTCCGGCTTAATTTTTTTTTCAAAATGGGGGAGGGTGGGGGGGGGAGAGCGAATTTGTACGTACGCAGGGGGGGGGTCCCAAAAATGTACGGGATGCAACGGGGGGGGGGTTACAAAAATACGAATTTTGTGCGTACGTAATATATGGATAGCCCCTGACATGGGGATTCCATGATAGTTTCCAATTTATTATGACTCCTAAGTATTTTGCATCTTTAGTCTGGGCCAGTTCTTTTCCATGAATGAAATATTTTGAATTTATGTTTATTTTTTTATTGGTTACTCTTAACATTTGACACTTTCTGGGTGGAAAGACATACTAAGTAAGACATAACAAAGTTAGGTTCACATTTTATCAATTCATTTAAGTCTTTTTGTAAAATGTTGCTATCTTGTTCTGATTTAATTGTTCTATAGATTATACAATCATCAGCAAATAACCTAACTTTTGTTTCTGTTGAGATGTTGTTGGGTAAATCATTTATATAAATTAAAAAGAGTAAGGGACCTAGCACAGTTCCTTGTGGAACTCCTGAGTTAACCTTTATTGGTGCAGATTTAGATCCATTAATTATTAGTTTGCTCCCTACCCAAAGGAAGTCTTGGATCCAGTGATGTAAGGAACCTGAGATTCCAACGTAGTTAAGCTTTTTAAGTAAATTAAGGTGGTGAACTTTGTCAAATACAGTCGAAACCGCTTAAGTCGACGGCGTTGGGGTATGAAAAATGGTGTCGAGATAACCGATGATCGAGTTAAAACAATATGGCGGCAAAATATTAACATGTGCTTGAAATTTCTTTATGCACGTGATTAATTAGTTAGCGTTAATTAGTGATGGGATGATTAATCGGAATCGTATCAGCACCCTAATATTTCTTCACTCTTTCCTAAGGTTGTAATGACCGTTCGTTTTTAAGGACCTTTTAAAATTTAAATATAACCATGGTTCCAGCTCAGGAAAACGGGAAAAAGTCGGGAATTCTTAAAAATAAATTCTCTGCCTTGAAAGTCGGGAAAAGTTATGACTAATCGGGAATTTATATATATATATATATATATATATATATATATATATATATATATATATATATATATACACACATGTATGTTTATATATTTATGCCGAAGTAAAGGACTTTGATTACGTCTCTGTCATGTTTCGATTCCATTTAATGAAAAATAAGTTACTAGTTTATAATTGTCTGCGCATGCGCTAAAAGGTCAAAGTTTACGCTTTGCCGTGTCACAGCCGGTCGCGTTCGCCGTCGTATCAGCGAATTTAAAATACAAATAAACAATAATAATGGTTATTTTAAGTTTAATGCTTTTGGCGTGCAGGATATCTGTTACTATCTGAACGTTCTCGAATTTCCTCAGTCAATCAAACTTTTAATATAAATAAAAATATTGTGGCCTTGACCGTTGATCACAGCACGCTGTGGGCTGTGTGTAGTGTACTGTGTTAGACCTTGGCCGGCAAATAAGTCTAAGCGAATTTTTTAAAAAATCATTCCTTTTCAGAAATGATTTCATTTCATCACGCGCGTTTTAGTGTCACAGTCACGTATCTTACTGGTAACAAAGCAACAACAACAAACTTTTAAAAGAATAATAATTTTTTATTTAATTTTAATTATATAAAAACCACCGTCGATTCTCAATACAAACCTTTATTTTCTTATCTTATCTTATCTGTTTACAGACGCTCCTTCTATACAGAAGATTATTGCGTCCTACGCTTATCTATGGTTTGTGTTTAGTCCTGCATTTTTATTAGAGATTTAAATGTTGATAAAGTGTTGGTTTTCCTGGATTCTTCAGGCAACCCATTCCACGCCCGAATTCCGGACGGGAAGAAGGAAAATTTGTATGTGTTTGTTCTTGCATACGGAATAAGAAAGGTGTTTTTATCCTTATGTCTATCTGAGGGTTGTATTAAGTTATCTTTGTGTTGTATTTCTAAATTAGAATTAATTGCTTTATGTATGATTACTACCTTGCTCTTGGTTCTTCTATCCTCTAGTGTTTCAAGGTTTAACGATTTAACTAATGGTGTTATTCTTGTCAGTTTTGAATATTCTCCAGTAATGAATCTGGCAGCTCTTTTTTGAATTTTTTCTAGTTTATCAATGTTTTCTTTGGTGGATGGGTCCCATACAGAAGATGCATATTCTAGTACAGGTCTCACCAAAGTGAGGTAGCATTTTAGTTTTATATCTCTATTACATTTGTTAAAGTTCCTTTTTATAAAGCCTAAGGTTTTGTTTGATTTTTTAATAACTTCATTGACATGGGGATTCCATGATAGTTTCTCATTTATTAAGACTCCTAAGTATTTTGCATCTTTAGTTTGGGTTAGTTCTTTTCCATGAATGTAATATTTTGAATTTATTTGTTTCTTTTTCTTTGTTACTCTTAACAGTTGACACTTTTCTGGGTGGAAAGACATACTCCAGTTAGTTTCCCATTTTATCAATTCATCTAAGTCTTTTTGTAAAATTTTGCTATCTTGTTCTGATTTAATTGTTCTATAGATTATACAATCATCAGCAAATAACCTAACTTTTGTACCTGTTGAGATGTTGTTGGGTAAATCATTTATATAAATTAAAAAGAGTAAGGGACCTAGCACAGTTCCTTGTGGAACTCCTGAGTTAACCTTTATTGGTGCAGATTTAGATCCATTAATTATTACAGTTTACTCCCTGCCCAAAAGGAAGTCTTGGATCAAGTGATGTAAGGAACCTGAGATTCCAAAGTAGTTAAGTTTTTTAAGTAAACTAAGGTGGTGAACTTTGTCAAATGCTTTTGAGAAGTCTAGTAATATTGTATCTATTTGATCATTTTTGTCTAAGCCTTTTGATAGTTCATCTATTAAACCTATTAATTGTGTTTCACATGATCTGTTTTTTCTAAAGCCGTGTTGATGTGGCATTATATTTGTCAAGGTGGTTAACTATTCTACTATATATTATGTGTTCTAGTAATTTGCAGGTGATACTAGTAAGTGATACAGGCCTGTAATTACCAGGATCTGATTTATCCCCTTTCTTAAAGAGTATAGTTACGTTAGCTAATTTCCAATCCTGGGGCACTTTACCCTGGTTTAGAGAGGCTTGAAAGAGAACTACAAGGATTGGGGACAGTTCATTGCTTAGTTCTTTTAATAATCTTGCAGGCAAATCATCTGGGCCAGTAGCTTTGTTTATTTTTAAGTTTTTTAGGAGTGAATGTATACCTATCTCATCTACAGTTATGTTACCTATTTCCTCCATTTTTTTAAAATTTATTATAACTTCCTTGTCGCCTGAGGCAGAAAAAGATGATGCAAAATATGTGTTAAGGATATTAGCTTTAGTTTCATTATCATTATAGGTTTTATTATTTGAGCCTTTTAGTGTGGCTATTCCTGAAGGTTCCATTTTTTTAGATTTGATAAAGGACCATAAGTTTTTATTGTTATCTTTGGTAATTACATTGTTTATATATTCATTTTGGAGGTTTCGACTAAGTTTTTGTGTCAAGTGTTTAATCTTTAAGTATTTTTTGTGTATCCTATATGAATAGGTAGCTTTATATTTCTTAAATAAGTTCTCTTTTAGTTTGCATAGATATTCGTTTATCGTAAAAAATAAAATGATTAATGCATCAGAAAATGAATTAAGTTTAATAATAATATAACATGCACTGCGAAATAATGACGGTTAAAGGCCGCTAACGCGATTGCCCAGTACCTCGGGTGAATACATACTCCATGGATACACGTCGAATTATAATTCACACACGCAAAACATCCGGTAATTTTTATTGAAATCTCGTAGAATCACACAATAGCCGGAAGTCTCGAAGAAAAGCGAGATGTCAACACTGTTTTGAACTAAAAATGCCAGAGTGCATTGCTAGGCCAACCGACGAGGATCGAGCTAACCAAGTTAAGTTGCAAATTTGGCCCTCTTTTGTGCTCGAGGTACTAGGTTTCGGCGACTTAGAAAAATCGAATTAGATGATGAAAAAATGCTAAGACAAAGAGAGAATTTGGCGGTTCCAATAAAAAACGTCGAGTTAGTGGGGTGGTCGAGCTAACCGAGCTCGAGGTAAGTGGGTTCGACTGTACTTTTGAGAAGTCTAGTAAGATTGTCTCTATTTGATCATTATTGTCTAAGCCTTTTGATAGTTCATCTATTAAACCTATTAATTATGTTTCATATGATCTGTTTTTTCTAAAGCCGTGTTGATGTGGGCATAGAGCATTATATTTGTCTAGGTGGTTAACTATTCGACTATATGTTATGTGTTCTAGTAATTTACAGCTGATGCTAGTAAGTGATACAGGTCTGTAATTACCAGGGTCTGATTTATCACCTTTCTTAAAGAGTAGAGTTACGTTAGCTAATTTCCAATCCTGTTATTACATATCAATTATATTTCTAGTAAAGCTAAATATTACTTACTTTAAATCTGCTCCATATGCGGGCAACATGTTTTCTTTTATAAATCACAGCAGCAATGGCAACCTCAAATAGTTAAATAAAATACAATATTTTTAAAAACAAAAACAACTATTTTCAACAAGAGATGTTAACCATTTTTTAAAAAAAATCCACTCTAACCAATGACTTGCAATGCAAACATTCCACCAGAAACCCTTTATTATAAATAATTATCCATTATTACTTCCTTTTTGTGTACTATTGAATAACATTTTATATGATAAATCAATACTCACAATTATAATAGTACTCACTATCCCAGAAACGAAATAAACCCATGTCCAATTAGCACTTTCAAGATCTGAAAAGATACATTTTAATTTAATCAGATGTTTTTTAAAAAAGTTGGAAACTGTCATTGCTAGGGAATAATAAATATGATTTAAAAATTCTACTTCTATAATATTCATGTGTTTGAGTATGAGTCAGCAGTTTAAAAGTTAACAACCACAGAACAGCTGTGTTGCTTGGACTTCTGCCACCCAGGACAGATAACAAGTTTCCTGCTCTCTCCCCTTTATGAAATATGATGCAATTACACTGTAATATTAAAATTTAAAAACAAAATAGAATACCGATTTTGAATGTAATAAAACTTTACACTGTTATAGTAAAGCAGAAATAAAAATTGAAGAGTTTTCATATCTTAACTAAAATGCTTTCCTCAAGGACAAAGTTAATAATGCTATCAGAAATTTAAAGCTCAGTAGCCAAATTAGTCATATTAGACTAATTGTTTGTTATGGAGCAGTTAATCAGCATAATGGATATATATATATTGGACATATTTCCACTCTAAATAGTCTTAATGAAAAAAAGACTACCCTTGCCCCTTAATTATGCCTGAAAATCTTATAAAATAGTATAAATGAGCATTATTTATATTTTTATACTTCTTTTAAATCAAGGGTCACCAAACTACAACCTACAGACCGGATCCTGCTTGTGATGCCATTTCACCTGGCCCGACAAAGGTACGAGTGATGAATATGCTTGATAGAAAATATGGCCAAAAAAATGTTTTTATACAATTTAAATAAATTTGGAATTCTAAAATATAATCACACGAGCAGAGAAATCCTGACTGCTGTGTGCCTTAAATTTACAATTCTCAATTTTATGTATATCACTTGTTTAATAGAAATGTCTGCTTTCTTTTCCCCTCTTTTGGTCTTTCCACTGCTGGTGATGATGGTTTATGCTCTCACTTTATCTAAACAACACACAAAACATACATTTTTTCCACCCTGTAGATGCAAGACTGTAATCCTCAGTGAAATGAGTTTCCAGGTGTTACAGTTGATGGTGAAAAAGCATGATTGGAGAGAGGAGGGGTTTTGTGGGGCATATCAGGTCTCATTTGGAAGAGTTAAAAATTCTGGCCACTCGGTACATACACTGCATCTTACATCAGCAAGAATTCTGTGGGAAAGATATTTCTTGTGTACTGAAACCAATTCTTTCTGCTGTGAACTTGATGCACTAACAACAGTCAAATCCAATCTTTACTTGAAGAAATTGATTCAGAATTCTGTGACTTGATTTATCTTACAGCAGTAAGGTGGCTCAGCCGTGCTAAATTCCTATTTCCCTGTTTTTTCACTAAAGAAGCTGGGGCTGTTCCACAACTGTCCCATCCTACTTGGCTAAGTTGCCATTTGTGGTCAACATCACATACCACATGAATGGACTAAACTTGAAACTTCAGGGGGAAAAAAACTGGTCTACAATCTCATTTTTTTGTAGCAAAGAGTTTCTTTCACAATCACACTATGTGTCAACCTCAAATTCCCTTAAGAAGTATTCATTACATCAGGGGTGGGCAAACTTTTTAGGGCGAGGGCCGCATTAGTAAGGAATGAAACATCAAGGGGCCGCACCTAACCAAAATTTAGCTCGATTCAAGTACAAACATCCATCTTTAACATAAATTTATTGATTTTTTCTATATTACCACAGGCTTCCGCGGGCCGCAAAAAACTCCACAGCGGGCAGCATGCGGTCCGTAGTTTACATGAAAAATAATTTTTTTAGAGACCTATTCAGACACTGACAGAATTGAAAATCATAATTTTCTTTCCCAGAATCAATCTGATTGTAGCCTTGGTGGTGTGCCAGTTAAGCTACAGTAGAAGCTCTTTGATTGGCAGGCCAACGACTTGTTGAAAGAAAAGCATAGAGAGATAAAACTTATTGAATTTTACCAGTGTTATATGTAATGTTGCATTTTTGAACCTGAAGAAAATTGCCATTGGCAATCAATGTCATTAACAACTTATATCTGTG
The DNA here is from genome assembly GCA_944989445.1 of Ampullaceana balthica. Lineage (NCBI taxonomy): Eukaryota > Metazoa > Mollusca > Gastropoda > Lymnaeidae > Ampullaceana > Ampullaceana balthica. The sequence continues at coordinate 20,668 of CALYLW010002561.1, forward strand.
TGTATTTTTTTCAGAAAGTATGTGAAGTCAACACATTGAATGAGACTACTGATGAACATTTTAAAGTAATTCTCTTCATTCCAAACCAAACATTGAGGATATCTTCAAAGCCAAATGTTAGTTTCACAAATCTCACTAAGTGCACACTAGGTCTAATGTAGCTATCTTTTTTGTGTTAAGTTTACCTTCTTTGATAAATTTTTAAATATATAAATATGTTGATTATATTTCTTTGTTTTTTGCTGTTGTTTTATCGCTTTAGTGCCCTCCACTGACCCACATTTAACACGGAAAGATAAATTTAAACTTAATTTCTTTGTCTAGAGTGGTTATGCGGCCCACATTTGTTATTTTTTTCAGTTATCCTTCCCAATGTGGAAAATGTTTGGTGACCCCTACTTTAAGCTCGGATACTTTCCCTTACAGTGTAAAATCAAAATTGGTAAAATGTTTCATTAATTTTTTATTATTATCCATACCTTTTGAAGGAGGGTGCCAAGTAAATATGGAAAAAAATCTTGGCGATACCAAATTTATAGCAATGTCAGATGACTTATTGCCAAATCTATCCATGGTTATAAGTATAACTGATTGTTTTGCGATATCTGGGAGATAAATATTATTTTTATAAAGAGATATTGAAACAGGATGAATAAGATCATCTCTTTTGTAGATCACTTTAAGGTCTTTTCCCTCATAATTGGAACACATTACTTGTGCAGTTTTTCCATCTACAAAGTAAAGTTGTTTTTCTTCGGTAACTGAAAAATATACATCAAATTAGCTCAAGAAAGATTTGAATATTAATGAAAATTAATGACCCAACAACATTAAGTTGATAATTATTGTTAAACTATACACATTAGTTGAGATCTATGGCGGATTAGGTCGGGGGGGGGCTGAATGGGCTAAAGCCAGGGGCCCCTGATGATTTAGGTGCCCCCAAACTTAGCATATTTTATAATAAATGTGGACAAATGTATACATGAATTGCTGAAAATATGATAAATTAATAAAATCTAATCTATTAAAATGATCTCTATTCCGACACGATAGTCTTAGCAGTTTAAAAAAAACCTGATTTGATAGGCTCAATAACAGAAATTATTTAAGAATATTTTATATATATTTTCAATTGATAACCTTAGTCGCGCTCTCGTGGCCGAATGAGTAGTATTAAGGCTTGTGGTGCAAGCGGTGGCGGGATGTACTTCCAGGTGGGGTGAGAAATTTTTTTTAACATTTTTTAAAATAATTTTTTAAATTTTCTTTTACATTCAATTTTAGGATACGGCAAAAAGTTATTTCTTCGTGTTCGGTTTTTTCATGAATAATCATTTTGGATGAATATTTACAAGTGACAGTCTTATATTAGCTGCTAGCAATTATTTTATCTAAAGGTACACCGGCTGGATAGGGCCCCAGTTTGAAATGCAGCCAGGGGCCCATTGCAGTCTTAATTCGCCCCTGGTTGAGATACAGTACAGCATTTTAAAGGTATATATTATAAGGCAATAAAAGAGATAAAAAATAATTTGAGTGAATAAACAATATAAATGTTAAGTTTAAATTATAGGCAATGTACAAATGCAATTTTTCATCAAATGCCTTCATCAGAATATACAAATTTTAATAGTTCAAATTTACAAGATAATATCTAACATACATATAGAAATTAATAAGGTAGAGCATAGATAAAGGTTGGAGAAAAAATTTCTGTTTTGAAAAACTATTTTGTGCAATGTATGACTTTTTAAAAATTTTCATAAATGCGAAGTTTGTTGCCTTTTTAATTTGTTTTGTAAAATTTACTGTGATTTACCACAGATGAGGTTTCTGCGATCCATTTGGATTTTTTGTAGCACTGAGAATGATGGCTTTAAGTCTGCAATACTGAATTTACTGTGAGACTAGACGCGTGTCTAAGTACAACTAATTTATATCATCAACAGTCCCAACTAGGAACAATAGCTTTTTAAACACTTAAATAGAAATTGTCATGCAAGTCAGTAGTGTCTGTCAGTCAGTCCTGACGCTACTAATTTTAGAAAGCAGGGAAAACCAAATTACTGCACCAATGCACCAAAAGGTGTGCAAATTATAGATACGCTGTAAAAAATATTCTGACGTCATTGTTTTCGCTCATATTTTAATTTTGGAAAAGGGAACATTGTAAAAAGAGAATTAGATGGTGGTTAATTATAAAATCAAAAATTAAACTCCTATTATAAAATACTTTGTGTACATTTCAGAAAGTTTAATATTTCGTATTTATCAAACAAGGACAAGTTAGTTTGGCTTTTGAAAAAGGTCGGGGCCGTAGGCGCCCTAAAAAAGTGCATTTTTTATCAAAATAAATAGATTTCGGCTGAAAACTTCCGTCATTTTTGACGGGTGTACGCTAGTTATCAGATAATTAACAAAAAACCGTTTACAGACATTTTTCATCTTTTACAAGCATATGCCAACAATACGATGAACAAAAAAATATTTTTAAAAAGTCAAGAATAAAGCCATAGAACTTCTTCCCTAAATATCAAGTTAATTTGTGAATAAATTTTCTAAATAATAATTATTGAAACAAAATATAAAATAAAATAAAACACCTGTAATCAAACCATTTGGCCATTTTATTTTAATAATATCTGCCGCAGTGTATCCTTCATTGATTTTAAATCTCTTTATCACTCCTGTATCGGCAACAAACAAAAAGCTGGAAAAAAATGACTAGGATATTAAACAATTTCATTGTTCTTAGAAATAAACATTTTAGACAACAATAACTTGAACTGTTAAATTTATATTAAAAGCAAAAAAGTCATTTGTTTTTGGGATTCCAATTTGCTATTTTCTTTTAAGATTAAATTATAACATTAAAACCATATTTCAGAAATGATCTGAGATTCAGCCTTTTATTTCAATTTACTAAAGCCAGGTTAATAATGTGAAATGACTTTCCTTCTTTTAGTTCATAAGCACACTTTGTCATATACTACAGTGGCTTAAAACTGATTGAAGTTGTTAGGAATTATAATACTATTAGTAAACTACATTATCTAAATCAGGCATCAGTCCATAGGGCCATTTCTTGTTATCTCCTTATTGAACTTATTGCAGTAAAAAGTTGCTCTAAAACATTGTTAGGTTTTGTTTTGTTACAAAAAGTGCATTATTGAATCAAATTAAGGCATTTCTCAGATGTGAGTACTTCTTAACACTACATGCCTTTTAATCTCACAGAACTCTAAAGGTACTGCCAAATCATTTTCCTTCCTATCATATTCCTTTAAAATATATCTCATCCAATTTGGAAGTGCAACTTTGAAAACTGTCATCTAAAATTCACTTTTGCTATGATTCTTATTGTTGAATTATATGGATTGGATTTACAGTGTTGGATGTTTGCTAACTTAGAAAGAATCAATATAATCATAAAAATCTAAGGTATTTTTCCTGATGCACTAATTATATGGTGTTTAACCAAATATTTGTGTATGTTTTGAACAGCATGCATTTTAATGTTTATAGTGTAAGAAAAGAGGTTGTTAATAAAAACTGAAACCTGGACGTCTTTAGAATTTTGAATTGTGCTGCTTCTTGTCTAATGCATCAATCAGCAACACTTTCTTTAAGCATTTAAAAAAGACTTTCTGCCACCACAGAATCAAGTTTCTGCAACCACAGAATCAAGTTTCTGTGGCGACTTTAGCGGTATGTGGCCTTGTGTTAATCTCTTTTGTGGGGCTGAGAGCTGTAAGTTTAGTGTAGGGTTTGGGTGGATGGCCCTATTCACCACCACATTTTTTCTGAGAAGTTATATTGGTGTGATCAAGTGCATGCATCTTAATAAAAAAGAGTTCAAGCTGAGTAATAAAGATTTCTGCTTTTTTTAATGGAAACAAGATTAAAAAAGTATGAATATAATTTGTTTCAATTTTCTATTAAGAAAAAAAAACTGATGATACTGAAGAGAAACACTTACCCTTGTTCAGAATCTAGGGCAATGTCTTTAGGCTCTTTAAATGATCCCTCAACTACAATTTCTCTATCAGAGCCATCAAAATTTGCCATTTCCACTCTCAGTAGTTTGCAATCAATGAAATAGAATTTCCTGTTGAAACTATCAACAACAATAGCACAGGGCTCTTCAAGTCCTTTATCAATGACCGATGTTATATAACCTGTACTAAGGCTTAAACTGAGAAGAAAGATTAATATAGTAAAGTTCAAGTATACTTTTTAATATTTTTTTAAAGATAAATATTGTAAAATTTAACATACTTTTTGATATTTTGCTAAGTTCAACAGGGTTTACTTTAAAAAATAATTGTCAGCCCTTTAGTCCAAACATAAATATATCAAAATGAGTTGTTAGTAAAGAAAATTGTAGTTAAGTGTAATTCTCAACACCCATGGCAAAAATAATTGACCATAAAAAAAATTGCCTCTTTTACTTTATATATAACGCCGCGATTTTTAAAGAATATTACAGCACATAACATACTCAATTTCAGACACTGAGGGCAAGTCACACTTAATATATAAAACAGCTAAACCCCAAAAGTGGCCAAAAGTGGCCAAAACGGGCAACCAAATCAGGAAATGGCTAATATAACCTCACATTAATATCACCTCAGGTCATTGCCTGATTTTTTCTTGGTTTCAGAATATGGCCGGCCAGTTTGCTAAATCAACTAAACGGCATGGAGCTATTGGCCAAAGTTGGGATTAGAAGGTCGTTAGCAGATTTTGGGCGTTTGTATACTTGGTGCATTGCATGGAGTGTAGCCTTGACCAATGGTCAGTGATTGTGAAGCTGTGATGGTTTGTAGTGCTTTTTCTAACATGGTCACAGATGTTAATGTGAATAGTTTCTCATGCAGAATGAAAAACTTTCCTCTCGAAAACAGTAGTTGGAGAACACGAAGTTCTGTTCCTAGCTTGTAGATTACAGCGACCTCTGTCAACAGCTGGTATACAGATGCATACATTATATCCAACTTTCGCTGGTGAGCTTTTCAGCATCTTGGCACCTTGAGATTGCATCTAGCATGAGTTCCTAATTTCATGTTAATTATGACATAGTCTGCAAGAAATTCTCCCCCATACCCTTCATCTGCTTCATTTTTTATTCAACAATTTGCATAGATATCATTCCCACAAGATCCTCAAGAATAGGCTGAACTAAACTATTCTTCACAAACTACACAGGATATGTATGCTTTGCTATTTTAAGACAATTAGTCTGAACTTTCTGATAACTCCAGGTTTTAGCTCTACTAATGAATTTTTGTAAGATGAATACGCCAAAGAAATAATAAAACAATATGATTGCAAGACTTTTTTTGATGATGACACAAAGATAACAGACCCAATTTGTAATGTTATGGCATTTTTCAATCTGCTAGCTCATTAACATGATAAGAATCTACAACTAAAGTAACTCTAGTTTGCAAAGTTATCACATCTCCCAATCCTAACAAGTACATAAAATCTTTCTTATATTCTTTCTCAACATAGGGGCCATCCATATATTACGTATGCACAAAAGTCATATTTTGTAAACTGTTGCATCCTACACATTTTTTGGGACCCCCTCCCTTAAGCTTAAGTACAAATTTGCGTTTGAAAAATTAATTTTAAGCCAGAGTCAAAAGATATTCGTGTTTAAGAAATGCGACATCACATCAAAATGCACAACTTTAAATAAAAGTTCCACTAATAAACCTACACGTGGAAGAAAATCAGTAGCCCCAAGCCTAGTGCTCTTTATGGGTCTTCCCGGAAGACCCTCTCAGCTATCTAGTCCCCAAGGGGACGTAACTGCTGAGAAACCCCACCGGAAGCGGTCGCTTCTGAAGCAGCCACCTGGGCACCCAGGACAGAAAGTTGAAAATGCCTCCCACTATATTGGTAAATTGACATACTGTGACCCGCTACCACTTTAGCGCCACCCCAGCAAAGCACTCGAGTCTCCATGGTTAGGACCACCGCTAAGCCGGTGATCATTTATGACCTACCTAAGGTGTGACCACCACTGGAAGGTTTCTTCAGAGCTGGTTCCACAGCATTCTTTGTGGTACATTTTGCTAATCCGTGCAGGTGCTCCTGGCCCTAAACAAGCAATCTAAAATATTTGATTGCTTGCAATTTATTTAATGACGCTTTCAATAGCTTCTTCTATCTATGGCATCCGTCCATCCTCAAGGGATGATGGCGTTTCCTCCTGCCCCTCCACCCCCCCTCCTCTTTCTCCTGGCCCTTTTCTCCTCGCTCCTGGCTGCTAGGGAAACTTCCGCGACTAGGATGCCCTCGCGTACTTTTGCCCGCCAGGAGGTGCGCTCCTCAGCAATGGTCTCCCACGTTTTATGGTCAATCTGCGCCAGAGTCATGTCTTTCTTGCAGACATCCTTGAAGGGCAAGCAGGGGCGTCCTCTCTTCCGCATACCAGTTGCCAGCTCGCCGTAAAGCAAGGCTCTTGGAATGCGCTCCGAGCTCATCCTGCGGACATGTCCCAACCACCGCAGGCGCCTCTCGCTCAGGATTGAGTGCATGCTCAGCATATGACTCCTTCTCAGTACCTCGACATTCGTGATCTTGTCCTGCCACTTGATGTGCAGAATCCTGCGCAAGCATCGTAAGTGGAAGCTGTTGAGTTGCTTTGTTTGTTTGGGCATAGGTCGTCCAGCACTCGCTGCCATAGAGGAGTGTGCTGAGCACGCAGGCCTGGTACACAGTGATTTTTGTCCTATCAGTGAGCTGTGCATTGTTCCACACTCTTTGATTCAGCCTAGCCATTAATGATGCAGCCTTGCCGATTCTGGTTTCAATTTCATTTTCCAGGGAGAGTGTGCTTGTGATGTTACTGCCAAGGTAGGTAAAATCCTCGATGACATCCAAGGTGTTTCCCTCAATGGAGATTGCTGGGAGGCAGTCTGTTCCTTATCTCATAATGTTGGTCTTTTTGAGGCTTATCGTTAGACCAAAATCCTTGCATGCTTCTGAGAACTTATCGACCAAAAGTTGGAGACCTATCTCTGAATGTGAGGTAAGGGCTGCGTCATCCGCGAAGAGCAACTCTCTAATTAAAACCGTTTCCACTTTTCTCTTCTTATGTGTTATAATATTAGAGTGCAGCCTTACACTAAATAAATACTTGAATGATAAAAAAGTAATTTGCAGCATGCTAATTTTAAATTAGAAGATACGGCTTTTAAGGGGGGGGGTAAAGTTTTGTGACATCATATTGGAGGGAGGGGTCTATGTTTTTGTGATTAAGTGTGACGAGGGGGCGGGTTAAAAAATCAGCCTAAATGGCATGGCGTCATTTATGGACGACCCCTTTATGTTTTTGTAATATTGTATTTCATGTTGAAATTATTGAAGAAATACAATAGAACATTCAAATTTTATTGTCTTGAATACTGCATCAAAACAACTGATAAAATAGAACAACATAAGCAGTGAAATCGCTGTCCCATTATGTATATATAACGACTGAGGCACCGGTGGGCGAAAGATAAACTTCTACTAATTTCAAGAAATGGAATTATAAATCAGACGGATATATTTTAGAAATGTGTGAACGTTCGGTCTGAATCAAATGTTAATTACTTCCAAGTAATTAACAGCTCAGAACTTCGCATAAAATTATAAAACATAATTGCATATCAGTCTTGACTCGGTCGTCTCCAATGCTGTTTGCAGTCTGAGCGGTTTATGTTACTAGGCTTAGTATTATGACAATTAAATTTGTTGTGGGTACCTACACATTCAGTCCAACCAACACGTGTCCATATGCAAAATGCCGTTAATTAAAGACCCCCCCCTCCTTGCGTACGTAATATATGGATGGCCCCATATTTTAACATTATTTATATACAGATAGGTGATCCTAAACTTAACATCTCTGAAAATTTCAACCAGATATAAAATTTGACTCCTAAACTTTGCTATGTTCTTTCTTACCTATAGATTCTCTTGTGCACTCCATCAGCACACAATAAACTGTTATCATATTTGTTGAAATCCAAGTCACTTGCATTAGACACACTAGTAAAATTTTCAAATGTCAATTGGCCCATGGTGTTCTTGATTATTTTGGTAACTTGAACTGTGTAATTGTCAATCAGAACCCCTATCTGTAACTCCTCTGAAGTACCTTAAAACAAGATGAGTAGCATAATTTTTTACAAATGTATGACTTCTCAAAAATGAAAAATAGTAATAAAAAACTAAAATATAGTTAAAGCCCATAAATAAATGATGCCAATTTATTTCCTGCAGATTTTTTTTAAACACCTCCTTAAATCATCTCAGACTTGAAACATAAATCAAACATTTTCATGCCACATTTTCTTGATGGGGACCCCGACACGGACTAAAATAAATAAATAAAAAGCTAGTTTTTTTTTAAACCTTAAATTTCAACCGAGATTATTGCTTTCCCAACCGTGTTTTGCCAAATGAGTGTGGGTGGCACAATAGCAAACCTTTTATCAAAAGGACTAAAATCAATTAGGAATAGTTGTCTTGAGGTGTTAAGTATATGATGATGGTGAGCTAATATGAAAGAGCTGCAAAGAAGCGAAAATAATAGCTAGAGGTCATAAGGATCTTCATTTGCAAAGTAATAAAGTATTGAAAATGGTTTATTACATAAAATAATAGCCCTTTCAAGAAGGGGGGCATGGCTGGCATACCAAGGGTCGCGGATTCAAATCTCTGTGAAGGCAGGGACTTGTCCCCGTGGCTATGGACGTCCCTGAGTCCACCCAGATCTGATGGGTACCTGACATTAGTTGGCCTAAAGTAAAGGCAGCCTGGCATTGTGCTAGCTGTGGCTATAGAATAGAAACTTGTGAACACTGTTTCACATGTCCCATAGGCCAGCGTGGTCTAAAAAGTGAATCTTACTTTTTTCCTTTTTTAAAAGAAATTATTTTTGTAATATTTATGAAGACATGGAGTGAAAAAACAAATTCAATGATGTAAAACTTGGTTCTTGTCACATTTATAAATTGAGTGAAATTATACTTTTTTTAAAAAGGAAAATATGCGATTGAATCTAGTCAGCTAATACATAAAAAAAACTATGTGCCCGAAATAGGCCAATGCTGGTGTGGTTAGCAATTCAACTTCCTCTGTTAAAGAATATGCTACTGATGACAAAAAGTGATTTAGAAATGGAAAGCTGAAAAATTCAAACACAGAGAGCATTTAGTGTGCTAAGAGTTAACAGAGGAAAATTCTTTCCAAATGATAAAATCCCAAAATATGACAGGTTTAAACCCACAATGACAGGTTTAACCCACAATATGACAGGTTTAAACCCACAATATGACAGGTTTAAAAGTCTTTTTATTTCAACCAACTGGAATACCCAATAATAAGTTATCTGTTAAATTGATGGATAACAAGAAATTGAAAGGTTATAGATTTTTTAAGATATGTTTCATCTTGCATAGTTTTATTGTTAATGCACTGCACTTATTTGTTCTTTTGTCTTTGACTGGTTTAGCTTACCAGTATAATTATAAAATTGACCTAATGTTAAATGTAGCAAATGATGCAGGACTAAAAAATTTGGAAAGCACTTTCACTGGTAAAAGTGCATGTCATACATATACATATACTTTTTGCGGATGATGCGGCACTGATAGCACACACAGAAACTGGTTTGCAACAACTCGTGTCAAGCTTCTCCTACGCATGGAAAGAATTTGGTCTGCAAATCAGCTTGAAAAAGACAAACATCATGGCCTATGACACACGTTCTCTTCCAACCATCAATATCGACAATGAAAACTTGGAGGTTGTGGACAGCTTGACCTACTTGGGGTCCAAGGTCTCCAATTCACTGTCCATCAAGTAGAATTGGCAAGGCAGCTGCCACAATGGCTAAACTAAATAAATGTGTTTGGCAAAACACCAAGCTAATAGAGAAAACCAAACTGTGTGTCTATCGAGCTTGGGTCATCAGTAAGCTGCTATACTGGAGCGAGACATGGACAACTTATACATCCCATGAGCGCAAGCTTAATAGCTTCCACTTGAGGAGGTGCCTGTGTTGCATCCTTGGCATTAAATGGCAGGACAAAGTGCAAAACAGTGAAATCCTGATGCGTGCCAATACCCAAAGCAATTTCTCAAACCTTAGTGAAAGACGCCTAAGATGGTTAGGACATGTAAAAAGATAGAGGCCGGGCCGCCCACATCTGCGATATAAAGATGTCTGCCAGAGGGACATGAAGGCAGCCAGAATAAGCACAAGCGACTGGGAGTGTAAGGCAGAAGACAGATCTACGTGGCGCACAGTTGTCAAAGAGGGCATCATAATAGCTGAGGAGCGAAGAATGGAGGAGGCTACAGACAGAAGAGCTAAGAGAAAGGCTAAAACATTGAGAAGCACAGAACTCGTGTGCAAAAGTTGTGGTAAAGACTATCACTCAAGGATAGGACTGCAGTCACACAAGGAAATGCAACCCAACCCAATGGTGATGCGCCATTGTCTTGCAAGACGGAAAGATGCCGATGAGATGAGTTATGAGAAAAAATTTTTTTTTCAACATTTTATATGTCATATACCTAACTATTTAGCTCAACAAAGAAGAAAGTTTAACATGATTTAGAACAAAATCATATAATGATAATAACCCCCTTTTCAGACCATGACAGCCTATGAGGCAAGTGAAGTAGCGTTCACAAATTTTCATTGAGCCACCACTAACGAGCAAAGAATTGTGTGGCTAGAGTTTTTGTCTCAGTTCGGCAGTCCAGCGCGCTACCACTTAGACCACCGCACCCCTTTTAGAACAAAACATCAACTTAAATTTAAGTTTAATGACTATTCACTTACCAGGTTCTGTTTGAATGTTAAAGGCAGTGACATTTGACTTGATTAATGAGATTATTATTAGTAGTAAAAATTCAGAATCATATTCAGACTTCATTGTAGTCACTTAACTGAAAATAACGAAAAGATAGATATGGGTTGGTTAAATTAATTAAATTTGGGCTTAACCAAATACAATAGTAGGATGACACAACATAATTTTATAATTTCATATTCAAAATAAATTAAGCATAGTCTGATAGGTAATCAACTGCATCAGTTTTAAACAAAAAAATTATTGTTCTGATTTAACATTTTATTTAAAGGTTCTCTTACATGGGTGTCGGCTGAAGGACCCTAACACAGTTTTGTCTTTCCAAGTCTATTACACTGATGTCAACTTACAGAATGTTGAAACAATGTGGATGCTTGTTAATCATAAGCTGAAAGACAATATAGCACATTCTTTGATCTTCCCTTTCATTTTGCATGATTTCATGTTCAACAAACATTTTCATGGAGATATTTTCAAGAATTTTGTCTGAACAATACTGAAAATGCACTAAATGAATTAAAAGAATAGGTAAAATAATTCAATTGGTTATTACGACAATTACGTATTAATGTAATCATACGCAAATCTGATAATCGAATACAGTTTTTCTCCAGCCGTTTGGCATGTAGAATATCTTAAAATTTGATTAAACTTTATTGAATATCAGGCATTAATGGACATGTCATTTAGTCACTTTGTTGTTTGTCGCCTTGTCGTTTTGTACCCATGTCGTTTTGTCACCTTGTCGTTTTGTCGTCATGTCATTTTGTCACCTTGTCGTTTTGTCACTTTGTCATTTTGTCTCCTTGTCGTTATGTCATCTTGTCATTTTGTCTCTTGTCGTTTTGTCTGGTCACCGATCCCAATATCTGTCAGCATATTGAACTTTCCACAGGTCTATGTTACTTATGGGCCCATCTTTAAGAAATTTGTTACACCGGTTCCCGACACTCAAGGAATCCTACTTCACTGCATGTGCATTTTGCTAGTTTAACAAATAATTTAACTCTAATATTCCTATGCCTCACTATGAACTATGTGGCCTACTTTAAGTATGACTTTAGTGCTCTTTCTCTTATTAAGTCTTATTCTTATCTTAAATAATATTAATATATATATATTAAAGATGCTCATTCGACACAGAAGATTATTGCTTCCAACTCTTATCTAATTCTATGACTATGTATAGCTTTACAATTTGTTTTTAGAGTTTTGAATGTTGATCACGCGGAGATATCCGAACGGGCGAATGATGATTTGTTTTTATGTGTTTTTTCTTGCCACCTTAGCCTTAACTTTAAGATTGAATGCAGATTCAGAATATTCAGATAGAAGAAAGGTATTTTTATTTTATCCCCATGTCTACCTGAGAGTTATATTATTAATTATTAGTTTAGATTATAATACTTTTAAGCCTAAACTAAGCCTAATTCAAATTCTAGTCCTAATACTAATAAAGTGAGGCCCTAAAGCCTATTGCCTATTTGGATTAAATCTATATATATAAAAATCAATGTATGTATGTATGTATGTATGTATGTATGTATGCATGTCTGTTATAGCTGACTAAACCATTCATCCGATCGCCATGAAACTTTTGAGTACGCTCCCGGGATGGAAATAGGCTACTTTTTTTCAAAATTTAACTCTCATAGGGCGCCGAGGGCCCATAATGAGAATTTTTTCTTATATGAGCTATATAAAAATTAGTTTAGGGCTTAGCTGCTTGGAAAATGAATGGATCTTGACCAAACTTGGTACATAACATTAACAACTTGATAGCCTATATTAAAGTACCATATGGCATTGAATTCCTAATGTCCGTTCCTTCGGGGCGGGGGGCCCAAAATCCTGTAAGCGTTAAATACTTTATTCCCGTTATGATTTACACCCAAAATCTTTTTTTTTGTAAGCGTTAAATACTTTATTCCCGTTATGATTTACACCCAAAATCTTTTTTTTTGTAAGCGTTAAATACTTTATTCCCGTTATGATTTACACGATCTTGAAAAGCATTGACTAATATATCTATCATGATCCATATTGAAATGAACAGGTATTTTAAAGTTAATTTCTTGCACGATTGGGCCCGGGGGCCCTTAATGTTGTTTTTGCTAATCTTATCTATATATATATAAATCAATGTATGTATATATGTATGCATGTCTGTTATATGCTGACTAAACCATTCATCCGATCGCCATGAAACTTTTGGAGACTTTTGAGTACGCTCGGGATGGAAATAGCCTAATATTTTTAAAATTCAACACTCATGGGGCGCCGGGGGCCCATAATGAGAATATTTTCTTATATGAGCTATATAAAAATAATTAGGTAAATTGATGGATCTTAACCAAACTTTGTATATAAAAACTTGGTAGCCAATATTGAAATACTAAAACGCACTAATTTCCTAATGTTCATTTGTTTGGGGCTGGGGGCCCAAAATGTATTTTTTTCATAAACATTTAAGATTGTATTCCCCATTCAATTATTAAAGATCCAGATAAATATAGAGAAATATAACCGCTATGAAATTGATTGAAATAAACAGGTGTTTTAAACTTGACATCTTGCACTATTTGGGCCCTGGGGCCCTTAATGTCGTTTTTTAGCTAATATGAGCTATATAAAAATTAGTTTATGTTATAGCTACTAAGTAAATGAATGGATCTTAACCAAACTTTGTATATAACAACTTGGTAGCCCATATTAAAATAAAAAGGGCATTGCAGGTCTAATATCCAATTGTTCAGGGCTGGGGGCCCCAAATTGTCTTTTTTTCTAATATGTTTGAGATATTATTTGCCATTCTATTTTTAACGATCTTGAGAAATATATCCATGATGAAACTGAATTTAAATGACAAGGTTTTCAAAATGTACATCTTGAACCAAATGGGCTCTTACTGTTTACAGACGCTCCTTCTATACAGAAGATTATTGCTCGGGGGCCCCTTAATATATTTTTCCTTATAGTAGCTATATAAAAAATATTGTAAGTGTTAAAAAATAAGAAAATAACTGGATTTTGACTAAACTCGGTATATAAAAACTTAAGAGCCTATGTTAAATTACTATAGAGCACTAATTTCCTAATGTTCATTTCTTTGGGACTGGGGGCCCAAAATGTCTTTTTTTCATAAAATTTTAAGATTTTATTCCCCATTCAAGTATTAAATATTTAGATAAATATAGAGAAATATATCCGCTATGAAATCGATTGAAATAAACAGGTCTTTTGAACTTGATATCTTGCTCTAATTGGGCCCATGGGGCACTTAATGTCGTTTTTGCTTATATGAGCTATATAAAAACTTAGTTTATGTGATAGCTACTGAGTAAATGAATAGATCTTAACCAAACTTTGTACATAAAAACTTGGTAGCCCATATTATAATAAATAAGGGCATTGCACGTCTAATATCCAATTATTCAGGACTGGGGCCCCAAATGTCTTTTTTTCTAATATGTTTGAGATATTATTTGCCATTCTATTTTTAACGATCTTGAGAAATATATCCATGATGAAACTGATTTAAAATGAACAGCATGTTGAAATTTACATCTTACATCCATTGGGCCCCAAATGTCTATTTTTCGTATATGTTTGATATATTATTTGTCATTCTATTTTTACCGATCTTGAGAAATAAACCCATGATGAAACTGAATTTAAATGAACAGGTTTTCCAAATGTACATCTTGAACCGAATGGGCCCGAGGGCCCCTTAATGTATTTTTTTCTTATATTCGCTAAATAAAAATTAGTTTAATTGTTAGATAATGAGAAAATAACTGGATTTTGACCAAACATGGTATATAAAAACTTAAGAGTCTATATTAACTTACTATGGGGCACTAAACTCCTAATGTCCATTTCCTGGGGACTGGGGGCCCTAAATTTATTTTTACTAAACTTTTAGTATACATTTATTGTATTCACCATTCAATTTTACACGATATTGAGCAAAATAGATAAATATATTAATATATTTGTAATGAAAATGAACAGATTTTCAAACGTCATATGTTAAACTGATGGGCCCGGTGACCCTTAAAGTAATTTCTTTTTTATCTATATGTACATTGTATTCCTTTTTACTGAGATCGTTGCAACGCACGACGGGTCTGCTAGTAATTAATAAATTTACTACCATTAGAAAAATAATAAAACAAGATTATTATTATTATTATTAATTAACTTATAAATCTTATTCAACTTCAACACTACACATATTAAACTGAATTAAACCTAATAATTGTCTCAATCAACTCAATGACAATATTTGGCTTCTACTTCTATAAGTTATAATTATAAGTTATAGTATTATAGACTATAGAGTATAATAGGCTTATTTATAGAGTATAAGTATAAGCCAAGCTGCTGATAAATTAGGTAATCACTTCGTTAAATTATGTTTCAAGTAAATTAATTTTAAGGATTTAAAGTTTAAAGTCAAAGTACCGGCATGTCATTGTCACAATCATTGTCAACAATAATAATCACTGATTCACTGACAATGATGATTCAATGGACACTGATTATTGACTTGACATTGGACATATAATATTATATCATATATGATATAGTGAATATAGTCTCATAAAATCATATCATATTTTTTTTATTAATTCAACTATTTAAACTCGTCCTTTTTGAGTCATAGTATGAACAGTCATAGTCATAGTTAAGTCATAGTCAGTGGCGTAGCTAGGGGGGGGCACACATTTTGGGGGCGGCATTTGGGGGCATTTGAAAAGTATAGCCCTTTCGAACAACCACCCTTTTTCTTTTGAAAGAGGAACACCCGGGTGAAAATAAAATATTCGTACTTTCAAGTCGAAATTGGACGTAGCAATCAGACGCTCATAACTAGAATGAGAACTGAACATTGTCCCAAACGAAGCTACTTGTACAAATTCAACACTAGAAGGGAACTGGTCTGTCGGCTGTGTGGCCACCCGGAGGAGACGGTCGCCCACGTACTCGAAGAGTGCCCCGAGCTATGCGGGGATTTGGAACAAGAAGTCACGGTACCTGCAGAGGAGTACCTCTATGGCGATGCCGCTTGATGAGGCTCACATGCGATAAAATGAACCGTGTCCTAAGAGCCTAACGGCTCGACCCAAAAGAGAATGTACATTCACTAGTCGCAATTACAAGATTCTCACAACATTTTTTGTATTACATACTGTTTGCTATAAACTAACGCATAACCGTTAAGAAATTTAAAATCGCTTAAAAATTGTATCGATTTGTTTTGATAATTAAGCGGTATACATCACAGATGACACTTTTATAAGAAAACAACACAAAGAACACATCAACGCTGTGCCCAATATACTATTAATATCGCCGCGAAAGATATTGCGTGGATTTTCGACATGCACAGAATGATACGCGAACAAGTACCTACATGGCATGGTGGTTCAAATATTGTGTTTAACTTGCAAGTAGTAATTTATATTACTGTTTCTGTTTTCAGAAAATTATTCTAAGGTAATTTATTAAAATTTAATTATTTTTTTTGTATTATTTTTTTTTCATTTAAGTAGCACAAACAAAATGTGTGTGTTTCATTAAAATCCGTTTATTCACTAAAATTGTTACGCCAATCCTATTAAAGTAATGTTTATATAGTTTGAATTAGTCTATTTTACTGAAAATTATTACGATTTTTTACAAGAAAGATTAATCGCGATTGTTTTTTTTTCTTTAAATTTTACATAATGGTGAAAGTTTGTTAAGATCGTGGATGGTGTATTCACCATTGAAGAAAATTATATATTGTTTTTGCTGTTTACTGTTTGATGATCTTTTCCAATCAAATTTTAACACAGAAAATGGTTTTAACAAATAGTGGAAACTTAATCTCAAAATAAGTCAACACGAGTTGAGTCTACTGCACATTCGATCAATTTCGCAATGGAAGGAATTAGACATAAGAATTGGACAAGGCGCAACTTTTGATAAACGACAACAACAGAATATTGATAAAGAAATTTTTTTTAAATGATAGAAAATTCTCACAATACTTGATATAACTAGATTCTTAGCAAAACAAAATTTGGCGTTAAGGGGTCATCGTGAAAGTATTCATGAGGAAGACATCATCTCCTATTTGTGGAAAATGATTCAAAATGAATTCATAGACCTATGCCTATTGAGAGGCGCAGTGAGAAAAACAATAATGGACCAAATAAGGCAAGCTAAAACGTTTGTATGATGTTGGACAGCACTCCAAATATTTCCCAAAAAAGATTAATCTAGTCAATTAAAAGATACGTAGTCAGCGAAGTTAAAGTTGTTGAATCGTTTATCTACTTTGTAGAAAATAAAGGAAAACTGCTGAGGAAATCACAAATATGATTTTAAAGAAATTAGAACACGTTTAGATACAAAAAATTGCAGAGGAGAGGCTTACGATAATGCTTCCGTCAGAGTTTGTAGCATGCACAAATCATTCCTTAAACCTGGCATGTTTACATGCAGCTTGTACTGCTATTGATTCCTTAACATTTTTTGGAACTATCGAAAAGTTGTTTTCATTTTTTTAAATTCTTCCATGCGTCAATGGTATGCTAAAAAATGGTATACCTTCAAATAAAAGGCTTAAATGTTCACCAATGCCATATAAAACTAAATTCTTTGCAAACCCATTTCATGGAACAAAGAGATGTGCTAATACAAAAAGCTGTTATAGCAGCCAAAAGAATATGTGAAGAGATTGAGACATCGACTGAACGCCGAGTTAGAAGGGAAAAACATATGAGTGAGGAAAATTCACAATCAGTTGTCCTATCTTAAGAACATGAAGTACAACAAAAAATGTTTTAATCCATGGATCGAATTATAAAGGAATTAAAACAACGCTTTGATCAGTTGAATGACCTAGTATATGTAATGAAATATTTGTGTATAAATCCCATGTAACCTACTAAGTGAAGAAATTGAATGTCAAATAAATGATTTTATTGACATTGATAAAGAACAGTTCCATATTGAAAGAAAAATGATCCAGGTTTTATGGCTGTACCTATACTACCAAAAGAGGCATTGCGTTGGAAAAATGGAGGAAAAGGCCCCCTTGATCTATTAAAATTTATTCAACAGTATAGATTGGAAACTTCTGTAACCAACATTGAAATCTTGCTAAGAATTTTATAAAAAATATTGTTATTAGTGTCGCTGGTTGTGAAAGGAGCTTATCTAAACTGAATTTGATAAAAAAAATTATCTTCGTTCCACAATGAGTGTATAAATTAAGACTAAAAAATCTTGCAATATTGTCCATAGAACAAATTTTTTAAATTTTGATAGCATTATACACGATTTTTCTACTATGAAAGTTAGGAAAATAAATTTATAAATAATATGTTTACATACTTATGTACACAATTTGTTTATAAAAAATAATTAATTCATAATTTTTTGGTGTAAATTTGGAATGTGTATGTCTCATTGAGGGAATATGCAACCTCAGTAACCTTTAAAAAAAGTATCTTGTATTTTTAAAAAATAAAATATGTATTTTTAGGTATAACATCTTATTTGGCCTCCTTTATTACTGCTTACTTAAATATGGCATCTAATGGTAAAAATGTTTGCCACCTTTACTTTGTTTAAATTAAAATTATTTATTTATGTTTATCAATTTATAAAAACCATCACCACATTTACCTAGAAAGGGCGGCAAATTGGAGACCGCCCCGGGCGGCAATAGGTCTAGCTACGCCACTGGTCATAGTCATAGTCGTCACAGATACCTACTATACCTATAATTTATAATAATTATAATTATTATTATACTGTAACTCATCTAATTACATTTTACTAACAAAATTCAGCACAAAAAAATGGAAAACATAGTAATAATCAGCATCCAATTATCTTTAAAATGATATATCCCACATCCATTTTAATCAAGAAATTACACAGAAAAATGCAATTATTCTGACACACATACGCATTGTTTACATTTTAAAGTGGACAAAAAGTTTAACAAGGGGCATATAACTCCTCAAAGATTTTTCACTAAGTGAAAAATGATTTATCCAAGTACCTACTATAATAGATTCTTTTTAATTATCAAAGAAAATTTTTTGAAAATTGTAAGCATTGACTCATATACAATTACAATAATATACACAAGACATGATCACTTGCCCTTCGAGCTTAAAATTCCTTTAATGAAAAAGTTAATGAACAATTTTTGGTATTTAAATTAGGCCGATGCTGCTCGTCTCGAAGTTCGAGTCATCCAGCATGCTGCTCGTCTCGCGTTCGAGTCATCCAGCATGAATACTAGTCGTCTCGAAGTTCGTTTTGATTTTAAAAAATAGACAACTAACCCTAACCCAGACCCTAAAATTACAATCTTAATTACGAGCAGCCACTTCGTTAAATTTAAGTGATTACAGACACCCACATGGCGAAAGAAAGGTCACGGCCAATGCGAGGTCAAGTTCAACAAATGACAACCAATGAATCGATGAGACATCAGTGGCGTAGCGAGAGGGGGCGGGGGTGGGGGCAAATGCCACGGGCGGTACATTGCCAGGGGCGGCAAATTCCTAGTCGTTAATTAGTTTCTTAAAATGAAAATTTTAAAAGGAAGAGACGTTTTTTTAAATATCGAAATTAAATAAAAGTCAAATAAGAAATTAATAAAAGAAATAAAGGAACTATCCAAAGCATGTGAAAGTTTACCGTTTTAACTGCCAAAACTTCAAACTCCTTATTGGATATAAATTCTTCTGATACTAATACTACTGTAATAAAAAAACTAGAGGCTAAATTAAAATTAGTATCAGAACGTGACAATATTGTGGTGATAAATTCATTGATGCTTAAAATTTGACAGCCGCCACTGTTGTAAAATTGGGGGGGGGGTGCGGCTAATTTCTCATTGTTAATTAGCTAATTGTTAAAACGTGAAAATAAATTTTTAATAAAAGAAAAGAAAAGCCAAAATAAGTACTCAATAAGTACTCAACATTATCAAAGTTTTTTGCAAATGGAAGGGATCAGAAATTTGATAAACAAGAATAGACTATTAACTATTAACAAAGACCGACAATTAGTTGTTGTAAAAGAGAAAACAAAGTGGCAAACATTTATTGCTAGAATATTTGACATTATTACGTCCTGGCGAAATTGAATGTGACTTTTTGAGGTCACAGAGAGGGCAATTCTGTTGCGAATAAAGGCAATATTCTGGAACTAATGCATTAGCTTGCAAAGTACGTTCGAGCACTCCGAGAACATTGTGGGAAAAGGAGTAAAAAAAACTTGTCATCTAAAATTCAAACTGAGCTCATAGCAATTTCAGGAGATACAGTTCACGAAAAATCATCTTTCTTCAATAACAAGATAACAAATATTGTTCCATTGTATTTGATAGCTCTTCATATATTTGACATAAGGATCAAACAAGTCCAGTTTTGTGAGATGTAAAGATTGAAAATAAAAAAGTAGACGCTGTAGAATCTTTCAAAGATTTCATTCAAGCAAAATTGAATCTGCTTACGACATTTCTTAAATGATTTTGAATAAATGATGATCTTAAAATAATGGATTGCACAGGCCCAACGAGTGTTAATACTTCTTAATGTCTGGAAAGTATACAAGAGTTCAACAAAGGCACAAAAACATAAAATCTCATGTCAAACTCGTTCAAACAGTTAAACCTAATTTTTTAAACATGATACTCCAACTGAAACGAATTCTCCAACTATTTCAGTACTCTTGAGCGTTGTTTCGCATTATTTTCCAAGTTCATACACTGTTGGAAATAACTAATTGTTTCTACAACCAAGGCATTCAGACTTCAGGATACAAAATAGCGAATATATCATGGAGCCATTTTGAGGTTACCTTGTAAACTATAGAGCTGAAAGATGCAGATAAAAAGCTCAACACACGAACTGACGCAGGAGTTTTGATAGTCACA
>CALYLW010002562.1:8529-43933 GCA_944989445.1 Ampullaceana balthica
ATACATTTACTAATAGTCGGTATACACATCAAATTTTCTTCAAACTTGTGGCAGCATCGAACGAAGGCCAAATCACAACTTTTTTTGTATTATGACGCCACCTCGATGCCACATGGTAAATTATGACAAATTAAAGTTCATCAATGGAGAAATGTTGTTTTTTTGTGTGTGACTACGATGTAATCAGTGGCGAATTTAGGTTTGTCTGCGCGTGCAGGAGAATTTCAGGGGGTGCCGCAAAATTATTTTTAATTCATTCACTAAGTACAAATATTTCTAGGTGCTGAAATTGAAATAAAATTCATTTGTTTAAATTGCTCGTTCTGCAATGAAGATTAGAAATTTGATATGAGATTCACTCTTATTGCTATATTTTATGTTGAAAAAAAATGTTCTGCTCACTTGAGATTTACTTTATAAGTTTTCATCTTAAGAGACTGTTGCAGTCTCAAATATGAAATCTAAGGTGTGTTGTTTATGTTACATACATTTTCAGAGTTGCCCAGCGGCAACTTGCTAGACAAAAAGAAAGCATCTAGTCTTAAGTAGATTTGGTTAATCAATTGAATTTATGAAAATGGTAGTTAATTTGGGAGCTGTTATTTGTGAGCTAATCGAAATTTTTCATAATCTTTTGCGTTCACTTTCAATTGCTGAATATCCTAGCAGTAGCAGACTTTAACGTAGAAAACTCAGCATAATAAGTTCATAGCCCAAAGACTGTAAACTTATTATGTTTTGATAATGAGGTAGAGTTTGATTAAATTATTTATAGGTCTCCAATAGTTTGTTGTACTATCTGCAAGATGACCCATCAGTTTTTTTTTCAGATTGCCATAAATAGCAGTGACAGTAACCCAAACAAATAACTAAGTGTTAAATAATAAATGCAGCGTTGATCATTCAAAGTACATTATTTAATATTCTTTTTGTTTAAATCAAACCAATGCAATGAATCTCTTCAATATACAAACAATTGCTTTATATTCGGGTCACAAATGAAAACAAAATATAATTAATTTTTATTATTTTTATTAATTATTATTAATTTTTATTTTTATTTGATTATTTTTAAGTTGTAGTTCACTAGATAATGTTAAATACGTTATTGCATACAAATCTTTGAAGGTATCATATTCTACGATTGCTTCTTCTAGGTTAATGTCGTGTTTGTAAATATTGCATAAACTGTAAAATAATCTTTATTTTCTTCCGACATTTGTGATGGATCAAAACAAAAGAAATAAGTAACTGTGCTCCAAAAGTCATTAAATCGATCATCTATTTGTGTTACAAGTGTATCCATGATAGTGAAGTATGTTTCAGATTTAAAGCGAGTAGTTGGATCATCAGCCATTTTATCTCTGCTAAGTTCGCCTGCCATACTTTTCTTTTTTGCAATTCGCTTTTCTTTAAATTCTGTTTTAACATCTAGTTTGGAACAATTTTCGTGACATCTACATTCTAGGGCTGTTATCGATTAATTTAAATTTAATCGTTAACTTTTGAAAAATTATCGATTAATTAATCGATAATTTCGATTAAAACCGAAAATAGAAATTTATGACGTCATTAAACTGAACATTTCTCACGGTCATTGAAAATTAAGAATATTTTGAACTAAATTTCATGACAATGTGTTGATACTTGATTTGTGCTGAAGGTGGTACGTCAGCGATGTATTTGATCCTTTAAAAGAGAATTGTTTATGGCAGTGGACACAGAAAATGTTTTCACCATCTTCGACTTTGCCATCCGCAGTTAGCTTAAAAACAACATATTTGCTCAACTTTCTAGTTATATGTTTAAATTTAACTGCGCTGATGCTGTCAGCAGGGCCATCTTAACGCATAGGCCCGTTGGGCATTTGCCCGGGGGCCCACGAACATATGGGAATATGTTTATTTATATATATTATGTATATTCATTTTTTATTCCTGCGGGGGAAGGGCCCAACACTATTTTTTTGCCCGGGGGCCCAAAATGGTGTAAAGACGGCTCTGGCTGTCAGACATTTTATAATTGACGTCTGCCGGTCAACATAAATTAATAAAATAAATTTTAATATTACGCGGGAGATGTTTGTACGTAGAAAAATATATATAAATTATTATTAATTATTAATGATTTATTATTTATTACTAAAATTTTAAAAAAATATTATAAATATTTTCTTAAATTTTAATCGAATTTTTATCGATTAAAATTATTTTAATCGATATTTAATCGATAAAATTTTTAACGATTAATCGAGAGATTAATCGATAATTTCCGCAGCCCTACTACATTCAAAATTTCAAAAGCTTCATCGCTTCTCATTCCAACAAACTTATTTCTTCCGAAATCGATCAATTGTTTTGCAAAGGCGTTGCTAGTAGTTTGATAACACGAAGATAACTTGTACAAATAGCATCAGAAAAACAAAAGAATATTTTGTTATTAAAACAGATTTTCCCATAGCTTCTGCTCTGACACTTCCTTTATATTCTGTTGATTCCCCTGAATCAAGTGTGGCTAGCTAGAATAGCAGAGAATGATCCAACTACTGAATGAACTGCATGCTTATGACTTGCACATCTTGTATCAGAAAGTCGTTTCAGAGTATCTACTGTTGATTCATATTGAGATTTCTGGTATTCTTTAAGAGTATGTAGACGTGGTAAACTAGACGTAAGGAATGCATGCAACCTTAAAGCTGTGCCGAAAACCAACTGTACATCACTGTTTACAGACATTGCTTCGATAGTAACCAAATTCAAAACATGGACACAACAATTGGGTGAAAGTTTCTTCATTTGTATTTTGAAGGGCACTCTTAATTCCAGAGTATGCCTGTCCTCGGGAGAGTGTGAAATCAAAGTTTCGCTTTTGTAGTTCCGGTAAAATCAGCAAATGCGGAAGCTTTTTTTAAAATTTATTTATTTTTAAAATTTTTTTATTAAGTCCCATAACCGGTGGTCGTAGGGCGTCCTAATGTTTCCCTTAGAACTTAATAGGGGCGGGGCTTGATAGACCTTGGTGGGCGCCCCCTCTCCCTTCCAGGACAGTGGAGGACTTTCTTAGCGTTAATCATTCCATTTTTATTGTTGCTTTAACGTGGGCTAGATCCCACGCCCCTCAGCTTGTGAGGCGAGCGCACTATTGACTTCACTATCCAACCGCTGTTTACTAAAGTATAAAAGCCTATAAATTATAAATCTTTCCACAACATGTCCTGATTTAAAAAAAATTAACGTAAAGAAACTGACATCTGATCACTTCTAGATATATTAATGGTTGAATCTATAATTAAAGAAAATAATTGTGCAGACTTAACTTCCTTATCAATTGTCGACGATAATTCAGATGCGAGATTTAAACCAGATATTACAGTTTCATGATTTGAAATACGATATTTAGCAAGCAGTTTGGTTTTGATTAGAAGTTTCGTGTTTAGCCATATTTTTTCTGCTCTTGTGACACCTTTTTAGTGTTCAACGAGGGCTTCTTTAGGGGGGGCGCCATTTTAGACCCAACAGGGGCGCGGGGGGGGGGCAAGCCGACCCCCCTGCCCTATAGCTAAATCCGCCACTGGATGTAATATTCATTAATTAATAAAATTGCTCGTGATCAACCAAATTTTCATCATATAATGTATAAATAACATGGCAAAACAACAACATATAAGATTTATTTCGAAGTAGATCTGCATTTCATTAAAAGTATGAATGCGCTTTAAATTATAATTTTAATAAAAATAATACAAATAAGGATGTTTTACTAGTGTAACGACTAGTCGTAACATTAGCCAGTAAGCTACTGCTACAAGTAGCAATAAAATTATTTCGTATTGTTATGACTAGTCACTGCAAAACTAAGTCGCGATAATATCTTAACAAACTATTCATAAATTTTTTTTTACTCTTATATAATACGATATCATTAGATCTGGGCTTTTTTATGTGTGTATTAATTCTAAAATCTAAATTTATTTAAATATATTTAATCAACGCCTCCGCTTTTCAGAATAAGCAGAACAAAAATTATAATTACAAGGTTTGCCAACACCTAATTATGGTATTTAAAAATAAAAAAAGAAAGAAGAAAAATACACGACCGTATTGGGATTTTAAAAAAAATTATAACTATTTATTTTTAGTGGGGTTTTTTTGGGTTGTTTTTTTTCGACGGCACAAGTACTACCTTAAAAATTCAGTTTTTAAATTGGTATTAGCATAGGAATTACACATTTAGCCTATGTTCAGTGATATCGGCTCATTATTATAGCAGCGGTGTACCTAGGCCAAATAACGCTATGCTAGTAAATAACATGCGTCGAAAAACCAAAACTGTGTGAATAAATTATTAAATACAACTTTAGTCGTAACAGTAAGCACATTGCCAATTACTATTGTCATTGATACGACTAGTCGTAAAAATTATTTCGCGTTGTTACGACTATAAAAAAAGATAAATAAAAAAAATATTTATAGACAGGAGTGTGTGTATTAATTCTAAAATCTAAATTTATTTAAATATATTTAATCAACGCCTCCAATTTTCAGAATAAGCAGAAACACATTCTTGGTGTGACGCAGAGTGAGGGGATATGACGTCATAATTATGTTTCGTTTCAGAATTACTTATTTGAATCGACTTTTAATGTAATCTAGAATGATTTCCCTTGCATAATTGTTTTTCATTGTAAAGATTTGCTAATTTTCCAATTAGCTTTCACTACGCTTGAGTAAAGCTGATATAGAATAATTCGAAAATCTGTTGTCTGATCCCTTATCTCAGTGGTCCCCAACCTTTTTAAACCGTGGACCGGTAAAAATTTGATAATTTTACCACGGCCTACTAACTGGGGGGTGGGGGGGGGGAGGTGGAGGGTTTGCGGCTGCGTTGATTGTTTATACAAGTATTTTTGACTGTTTTAATTTTACACGCTTTTATTTAAGTCACAATGTTCGTATGTTGTATCCATCCATCCTTCCTTCAAAACTTGAAACGTAAAATTATACCACTTCTGATGGTCCTAGAGATCTAAAAATTTTACCAGAGATAGATCTTGGATGACAATGCATTGTTTCAAAATTTCAGATCGATCGAATGTACCGTATTGAAATTATTGCACTTTTAGTTTTTAGTTTTTGTCTATATAAAATATTATCACTTGCGTCAATGAACCATGCCTCAATTCGCCCTAGAGGGATACAATTATTATAATTTTAAAAAGTACTATCAACATCAAGTCTTGCTGGCCGAAATATAAGCGTGACCGATTGCTGACATGGGGGTACGAGGTTCAAGTTTCAGTTAGGGGAAAATGTTTTTTTTTGTATTATACATATTTAGTGCAATTTCTATATGTAAATAAAAGCGTGTCCTTTTAAAAAAAAAGATTTTTTTACATTTAACTTATTATAGATTTAATTTAATTGTACTTAATCATGCCTTCAAAATAAAATAGTTACACAAAAAAATGAATTAAACCTTATTTTATATAATTTGAATTTACTAGAATGGGAAATCAATGAGCACCCTAAGCTTGTTTCTCTGCAACGAGACGGTTCCATCTGGGGGTAATGGGAGACAATGACACCCGAAGTGTGCTGCTTATGTCCATTTTATTCCGTTGTTTTGTCTTCGTTGCTGTCACTGCAGAAAGCCACGCTTCACACAGATAGGATGTCGGAAATGACAATAGGGATTTTATTGATTTGGTGGCAATCTCAGGATATTCCGCCATAATTTTAATCCAGAAGACTGGAGGAGTTGTTTTCTCGAACGTAGTTTTAAGGCCACCGTCATTTGCAATATCGTGTTGTATAATATAATTTCGTCTTGCACAGTCATGCTAGATTCGCCTGGTTTGTTGACAAATGGGTCACGGATCCATTCTCTATCAGTTATTGGGTCTTTTGTGGTTGGGAAGTAGCGCTCAAACTCTTTTAAAAGCAAAGACAGGTGATCGTGCACGAACTGGGACAAAGAGTTCTCAGGCTCAGTGTGGCCTAGAATCCCCACTAATGTTTGAAACATATCCAAAATGCCTTTGTTCACGCGCCGTTCCCACAACTCCAGTTTTGCTTTAAATGCAGCTACTTTGTCAGCCAACTTGAAAACAGTTGTATTTTCTCCTGAAGGGACAGATTGAGTTCATTGAGCAAAAACGAAATAGGAAAAAAATGGAAATAGAAATAGATCACCTTGCCAACATGGGCAAAATCGCGCACGACAAAAGAGCGCCGACATAAAAGCGCCGTGATAAAAGCGCCGACACAGAGCGCAAAGATTGATTGTAGGCGGTAGTCCGATCTGCGCTAATGTGTCATTGATGTTCTTTGGACGTGGTGCCACCAAAACGGGTAACAAGCTTTTCCATCTTGTGTATGGAAAGACGCACAATCCCTAGAGAAATACACCACAGTAAAAAAAAAGTAAATAATTTAATGTTCCTTTTCTGGCGGACCCCCATGCAGACACATCTCCACGGATCACAGGTTGGGGACCACTGCCTTTTCTGACCCACAAGATCCTTCCTCACTCAGCCATGTTCTTTCGCTAAAAATGTCTTTTCCATTTACTGATCATTGCATGCTGCAAATGAATATCTACTCTTCCATTATTTGGAAGTCCAAATGGACATCACTGATGACACGATACTTTGTGACGAAAGCATGACATCATAAGACGCACCAAGCGCCAGAGAATATAATAACTACTCGTACTTAGATTATTCTTGCAAAGGTGTAAGGCGATTATCTCATTGATTTCTTATGTTCTGCGCACACATGATCTTATCAAAAGGCTAATACTTCCGAAAATGTCACTTTCGTAGGTTCCACCTCATATTCTGCTTTAATCATAAACTACTTGATGAATATTCAGCAATAAATATTATTCTTATTCTGCCATCACTATTTTTGCCATCTGCAGTTAGCTTAAAAATAAAATGTTTGCTAAACTTGCAACTTAAGTGCTTAACTTTAACTGTGCTATCATTGCTCGCTATTTTTGTTTAAGTTTGCAGTCCTAAGTAAATAATAATACGAGGGAAGAGTGTGTAATTTAAAAAATATAAATTATTAATCAGTTGAAGAAAAAAGTAATAAAATCTTGAATGAGAATTTAAACGTAATTTCCAACAAAGAATTTCCGATTTTTTTAGTCAAAAGAAATCATTCTAGATCAGAATAATCTATATGATTAATCTGTTCCACTCTTTAACAAAGAAGTCTTTCTACACACAACAATATCAATGCTCTCCTTTCTATCAACAACAGACCGTCACTATCGCATATGTTTATGTCTATATCCCTTACACTAAGTTACACCAAGAGTGTGACATATAATGCGCACCGCGAGACAATCTAACATTAACATTCACAAAGCGAGAAAACCCCATTAACTATCATTCTAGATTACATTAAGAGTCATTTCAAATCAATAATTCTGAAACTAAACAAAACAATTGCTTTCAAAAAGTGCTGCTAAAATTACGGGAGTCGAACGAAAATAATTTTTAAAAATTCCTTCTCCACCATTGTTCTAAATATTATTAGCTATCGTTTGGCGTTTGTTTCAACGCAATAGGTGTTATGGTTGGCGAGAAATTGACAAAATACTGATATTTTTTCGTTTTTAAAAATTTTCCAGGAAATCCAGTAAACCTTTTCAGTATTTTTTTGGGCCCGTGCACATCCTTGGGACCACATGTTCAAAGCTCGAACAGATAGGCCGAACATTTCAAATATATAAGCGCAATTTTTCCCAAGGGAAATTGCGTTAAAAAATCAATATTCATAATTTGCTATGTATGTTCGTAACGCTACGTCATCAGGCAATAAAAGATTTTAGAAAGCGCACAGCTAAAAACAAAAGCCTAGTAAAAAATACTTCACCAAAAATATCTCTTTTAGAACGTCCGCATAAAATTGTTCAATATGGAAATGAGATTTAATTTTTCTCCATTTTTTGATTATTTACTATCCGCTTTCAGGCAAAAGGGACAATTACAAAAACTATTCTAAAATTTAAGCTGAAATATATTGAAAACTTCCGTCATTTTTTACCCGTAATAAACTGGTACTATAAATATTTTCTTATATTTTAATCATTCAAATTAATTTTAATCGATTAAAATTTTTAACGATTAATTCATTGATTAATCGTTAATTTCCACAGCCTTAATATATATATATATATATATATATATATATATATATATATATATATATATATATATATATATATGTAGCCGAGTGGTGGCTATATTGTTAGTTGAAATAAGACTAACGGTTCCGCTAATAAAACACATAACACAATTCAGGTAAGTAGAGGACTATAGCTGTATATAATGTTTATTGAATTCTCGCTAAGCTAACATGACACAGTGTA
Source organism: Ampullaceana balthica (assembly GCA_944989445.1). Classification (NCBI taxonomy): domain Eukaryota; kingdom Metazoa; phylum Mollusca; class Gastropoda; family Lymnaeidae; genus Ampullaceana; species Ampullaceana balthica. Next base: position 16,912 of record CALYLW010002562.1, read on the forward strand.
CAAATATTATTAAGCTACTCCCTAACCGCTACGCCCTAAAACACACTGGCTCTACACAACTTTCACTTAGGCCGTTCTCTCACTCGTTCTCTCTGCTCTCGAGTGCGTCCCGTTTAATACCCTTCAGACTCCGCCCCTAAACACCTATGTCCAACCACTTCCGTCACAGTCCATGTGTGTCCAGTCAGTCACTCACCAAGCCCCGCCCTCCCTAGATTAAAATTAGGGGGATGGGCCGGTTTGACGTAAGCGTGTCTGGTGCGACCCCCACCTCTTAACTACCCCACCCAGACCACCTGCGCGTCTGGTCAGCATCTACCCTGGGGCATCTCACACCTTCGGTCTCCTCACTCCGCTACGTCCTTTAATTCCCAATTCAAGCGAGATTACTTTTTGTGCCAGAACATCACATTCCGCACCTCTAGTCCCACGGACTCCCGAATCTAATGACCGCGCCGGTTAGCACCCGAATAGGATTCTAACACCTCTGGTCACCGTGGTCAGTTGCCGTCTTTGTTCTGTACCGCGCCCGGCTCCTTCGTAACATCAAAGACCTGCCGCTCTCGTTGCGGTCACTCTTTGAATGCAACTAACCACCCTTAGGATCTAAAGACCCGCGCTCAGCTCCGCGCTCAGTCTTTGATCTCCACACAGTTCTACATTTAAATCAAGTCATAATCAATAGTTATTATAACTAATATACGGGGCACACTGCCATATATATATATACGAAAGAAATTAACGTATTAAAATATAATAAAACTAACACAAATGACATCAGTATGTTACACAACAAGCTTCATATTATAAATTTAAAGAAATATTTTTTTTAAAGTATAAAAAATTTACACAGCTCTATTCACATACATTCACAAAAATGTGCGTACCTTATTCTACTAATAAAAATAAAAAATGCTCACAGCTCAAAAGTTAGGCTTTACCAATGAATCACGACAAGTAACTCTTTTTAAATCCCTTATATTAACTTCACCGCCGTCTCTGTCTATCTGTCTTGGGCGGGCGGAAAAACAAAAGTAAAAAATGACCCACTTTACGTGATGCCATCGAGCTGAAATTTGGCACATAGACCCGTGTCACCTAACAATGCATTGTATAAAAATTTCAGATCGATCGAACGTACCGTGGGGTGGGTGTTTGGTATAAAAATTAAAGATTTCTAATTTAGAAGGCAAAAGAGCGATCTATAAGTGAGAGAATGAGTGAACCGCATATGTTAAACCTCATAAGCGCCCGCCCCACGTTTTTAGTCATATTAAATCGAAGTACTTGAACTAATAAGTTTTAAATTATTTTCTTCTTTTTAGTCTGCTTCTAAAAACGTGGTTTTTTAAAAATCTTTTTTTTTAACTGCTATTTATTGAGTGTCCTTTAAAGTAAAACATTAATGGAAATATTTTCCTTTCTCTTTTTACGCGCATTTCGCGTTTAAACAAAATTATTTTTAATAAGAAAATACTTTTTAAAAAATATTTTAAAAAAAAATACTAAACGCTTTTATTTTCTTCTTTTTAGTCAACTTAAAAAAACTTAGTTTTTAAAAATTCTTTTTTTTTACCTATATTTATTTTCTTCTTTTTGGTCCACTTATAAAAACGTGGTTGTAAAAATCTATTTTTACCTCTATTTATTATACCAAACACCTCATAAGCGCCCGCCCAAGGTTTAAACACCATAGGGACGAGGTCATGTGTGAACTCCGCACGTGGATGTAAAAAAAATAGCAGACGGATACAGATACGTTGCAGTATATAGTGATAAACTTAAAAATCCAATAATTTCAATACGGTAGATTCGATCGATCTGAAATTTTGATACAATGCATTGTCATCCAGATCTATCTGTGGTAAAAATTTGAGATCTCTAGGACCATCAGATGTGGTTTAATTTTACGTTGCAAGATTTGACGGACACAAACAGTGTGACTTAAATAAAAGCGTGTAATAATAATAATAATAATAATAATCAGCGTGACTTAAATAAAAGCGTGTAAAAAGGAAGTTATCTTCCGCCGTAAATTGTAAAAAAAGAATTTAACTTGTAGGCGTTTCAATTGCAATCGAATCAAACTTCCGGTTTTCTTTTTCTTTTTTAAAATTAATTTTTAATTTTTCTTTTTTTTTAAATTATGATTTTTAGTTTTCCTTACAAGCAAATATGGATGTAGAATTATGCACAAATGGAAAATGAGTAAATATTTAATCTAATTAGGACAAACTGACAAAGAGACAAAACAGTAGTGAAGTTTAAAATAATCTAAAACTGAAATATATCACCTTTGATTCTCATCAGGTTTCAGTAATTTGGGGATGACGGGATTCCAGCCGTACACTTATGATCAACTTTACTATTGGAATCTCATAAAAACAGGACGTTCCCAAAATATAAGCTGTGGTGATTGTGCAATACTTTTTAAAACATTACATATCCATGTAGAAATGCATTTACTTATGCATTTATTTATAGAAGACAAAATAACTTTAATCTAATAGCCCATAACACGTTATCAGATTATTCATGACTTTTCTGGTCTAATATTTTAAAAACGTGTTATATAACCTTTAAGTGATTTAACATATTTAAATTAAAAATTATACGAAGCATTGCTTTGATTTATAAAAAAAAACAGGGGGGGGGCTTTATATTTTGCGAGTCAGCCATTGTTTGGGTGCCATGATGGGTAAACAATTAGAACCTGGACTTAATAAACGTACAACTCTTATCTCGCTAAACGAGTTAAGTTTCAGAGGCGTGGGCTCACAGACATCCGACCCTTGATCAACAAACAAATACAAGATCTTCTCGTGACAAACGAGTGGCTGGGTGAACCGGCCAGGATTCAAAACGTTTTCTTCTTGTGTAACTCTCACGGAGGTGTCGCTGGGGTGAGTCACGTGAAGCAGCAGTCCCTCTTGTGTCAGGACGTACGCATTATCCTTGAACTCATCAGAAGGTGGCAGGAGCATTTCGTCTCCATCGAACTGCTTCACGTGAATGAGATTGACACTACTGACAGATGACCATTCAGGAACGTCACCCGACTCAAATGAATTAACATCAATGTAAGTAAATACTGTGGCATTGCTGTAGTTTTCATAATGGCTTCTGACAAGAGTTATTTTCGTGTCGAGGTGCAGGAGCTTGTTCCTGGACATGAAGAAATCTTTTGCATTGGTTGGTATGTAGTATACACAAACCCACAACAAGCTGTCGACTAATTCCAGATTTAATCTACAGAGGTTAAGCTGTACAATACAGTAGATGTAGTTGTCGTGAAACACGAAGGAATTACTTCCGTCTGGTACATCACTAAGATATTCCCAATGACCCGTCTGCTGTAACTTATAGAAACTACAAACAATCTTTCCCATCAATGGATTGAGCCATCAGAAGATAGAGTTGATTCTTATATGCATAAATATTTTTTATAGATCCATTTTCAGGCAGGCCGTTCCTGGGAAGTGAATATGTCTTTTTTGCGTCTAACATGTAAATCAGAATTGCATTAAATTTTTTTTGTAGATACACGATGACAGGGACAGTGTCTTCAATTGCTTCTATAGCATGGTCATCTGGTGAGCGATTCATCAATATTGATGAACTAATTTTTGGACTTGTGAATTTTCTAACAATATGTTTTCCCGTCTTTACGAGCAGCAAAAGCTTTTCTAACAAGTGTCCTGGCTTCTCTACATTCCATGATGTCATCATTGTTTAGTAAGGCAAGGAGACAATCTTGACTGACGTCATTCAGATTAATTTTTTTCATAAGTTCACCGAGGTTGTCTTTTCTTTGACTTGAACTTTCAACTTTGTATGTTAAGTCACCACGGGATTTGAAAATAACAGCTATTGCTGTTGCTTCTTTTTCTTTGTTAGTATTTAGCGTCTGTTGCTCCTCTTTTAGTTTCTTTTCTCTCTGCTCAACACATTTACCTTCCTGTGCTCTGCTGGTACCATCGATAGACTTCGGTTTATAGTCAACCCATTTAAGAACAGAATTGACCAGCTCATCACATGATTTTAGATCCAGGTCATCGTGTCCTAAAATTTCAAGGTAATAATTAAAAGACAGATTTAAGATATCATCGGTTTTGCCGATCTTCTCAAAGTTTTTGGCCATAAAACTTTGTACTGATTTTTTTATCATATTAGTGTCTAGTTCTACAGTCAGTTTATAAACATTAAAAAAGTTCTCATCAGTGATGTTTCTTGAGATAAAATATTCCAGTTTGTTAACCAAAGAGTCAATTTGTAAATGATGTGAGGCGTGCCAGAGATCCAACATATTCTCAGAGTTCACAGTCAGTTCCCCTGTGTATACAGATGATAAAATAATTTTTAAAGTTTCAGGGGATATTCCCTTTATATTAACCGTCTTTACGTTGCATTGGCGTTTTTCCCTGTACGTGTTTTCAAAAGAACCCTGAAAAACTCTGAGCAGGCGCTCAAATGAAATTTGTGGCAGTTGAACTGGGCTTCACCAATGAGGATTTTTATGTCACTGTGTTCCTCTGCTTCCCACAGTTGACCTAGTTTCTTGACGATGTAGCTGGACATGTTGTCACGTGAAGCCATTGTATTTCCGTAGAGACTTGATAGAAACCGTTAGCACGTCTTTGGTGTGTGTACATCAGCTTTAAGAGAGTCTGTTCCCTCAAATTTCTCTAAGTTTAAAAAAAAATAATAATATGAGAATTAAACATTCCTCACTTTAAATTTTTGCATGATAAAATCAAAGCATTGAATGTTTTATAGTATTAAAAAAATAATGGTCATGTTTGTTAGAATATCCGAAGCAAAATAAATTTTAATCTGTAATTGATTCAGAAAAGCATTACATTTTTAAATCCCTGATATTAACTTCACCGCCGTCTCTCTCTGTCTCTCTGTCTCTGTCTCTGTCTCTCTCTCTCTCTCTCTCTCTCTCTCTCTCTCTCTCTCTCTCTCTCTCTCTCTCTCTCTCTCTCTCTGTCTGTCGTTCGTCGTCGGGCAGGCGGGCGGGAGGAAAAAAAAAGTAAATAAAACAACTCCGTAAAAACAAAGTTTTTGACTATAAATCCCTTATATATTAGACAGAACTTAAAGTATTGATTATGTTCCAACGCGACAAACATTTACAGCCTGAAACTGAGTTAATTCCAACTGGTTAAAACACGAGATGTGTTCACCGATGGCTGGCGTGAAGTCACGTGACCCGTAAAATGTAAACAATAGCGACTGCTACATATAGTTTTATATAGATAAACTAAAAATGCATTAATTTAATTACGGTACGTTTGATCGATCTGAAATTTTGATACGATACATCGTTATTGTTAGACGAGTCTATGTGCAAAAACAAAGTTTTTTACTATAAATACCTTTTATATGAGACATAACTAACAGTATTGCTTATGTTCAAACGCGACAAACATTTTCAGACTGAATCTGTCTTAAAGCCCCTTTGCTTTATAACCGTGTGGGTGGGAGAGGGGAAAGGTCTGGTCACCGATCGCTGGACCGAGCTCAGCGTGACACGTAAAATGTAAACAAAAGCACGCTGGTACATCGACGGATGGCGTCAACGCGTGAATGAACTGTTACGTGAACAAAAACAATAACAAACAATATAATTTGAATTACATACGTTGTATAGAAATTAACTAAAAATGCATTAATTTAATTACGGTAAGTTCGATCGTTTTGAAATTTTGATACGATGCATTGTTAGGTGACACGAGTCTATGTGCCAAATTTCAGCTCGATGGCATCATGGGAAGTGGGTCATTTTTTTTACTTTTGTTTTTCCGCCTGACTGTCCGACGACGAACGGCAGAGAGAGACGGCGGTGAAGTTAATATACAGGGATTTAAAAAGATGTTATTATTTTATGCAACATTGCTTTTCTCATCGTAGTGACATTTTACGCGTTTGGTACATATTGTACGATTAGAGTTGGATCTATTTAATTTAGTGCAGTCTATCGATAAAAATCATAGATAATCGCAACAATTATTGAATAATTTATACTAAAAAGGTGTTATATTTTAAAAAGTATGCAAAATACGGCTGTAATAATTATTTTAAAATTGGAGTTTCTACACAAATTGTGAATCAAGAACTCATAATGTCTGCCCGATAGCCTGTAATAAAAAGTTGTGTTGGGTGGATGGACTCGCATTATTTTAGGGATGTTAGGCTTGAACATCAATGAAACCTTTTTAAATCTCAATATTAATTTCAAGTTCTAGGAACTATTTCAAAATTTTTCGAATTCGTATTATTTACTTAGTTATAAATAGTTATTAATATTATTATTCTTATTAATTTTTAGATGTATTATCTCTGCACTGTGAATCTTGTGCGTACCAAATAAATACGATTACATAGACTCGGCCAATTCCCTAATTTGTATGAAATTTATCAATAAAACTATTCTAATCTGAATCTGAGCTAGTGCTCAAAGTTAAGTCCTCTGATTCTGATTAAAATATTTTTTGTATTTAGTAGATTGTTGGCCTATTATTATTACTATTATAGTTATAGTCTTAATTTAAGCATAGTGCATTAATAAATCAATTAATAGTTGTGACTAGGTCTATAATTCTAACTTAACTTCTATACTTCATCTAGAGACCATGAATAACAATAATAATGCCATCAAAGAAAGTGATGAGCATGCTAATGACACTGATGGCACTGGTAACCAAGATACAGTACCAGTACCTGCAATGAACTCTTCATTTAGTATCATTAGAAAGCTTAGATGTAAGAGTAAGTATGGTTTTAATAAAAAATCTTTTAATGTTTAAGCATTGACTTCAAACACTTCCTTACCAAAGATTACACTTAATTCTAATTCAGATGGTATATTAATAAAATGTTTTAATAGTATATTCCTTATTACTCAGCCGGGTAAATTCTTGATGGACTGTGTGCATCATTTCTTGCAAAAGGAAAAGGGAGAAGACCACAGCCTCCACCAGTTCCTAGAACTTATAGTTTGATTTTCATGTTGCACATCATCAAGCTCCAGAGCAACAAGAACAACAAGGATGTTGCAAACTTGTTCAAGAAACTGTTTCCTGAAAGTCACTACCGACCAGATCGATTTGTTAGAAAAATGGAGCGTGTGGTTTCTAGAGTTGTGACACTTTCTGGGACTGATTCTTTGATGGATTGTTTAGAAACGCCATTGAACCTGTATTCCTTGTCTCCAGCCTTGAATAAGTGTGGTATTACTTTAGCAAATGTATTTACACCTATTTATTTTGATAAAACAACCTGTAGTAAAGTTAAATTGGCTTATCAAATTGTTATAGATTTAGAACTGTTCAGATCTAAGGAACGGCTGTGCAAATCACAATTTATTGCTCAGTGGCTATTAAATTTACTACATTACATGTATGATGAAAATGATTCATATAACACTATAGTTTGGATCTCTGACATTTATGATTGACTCTTTAAAAAGAAACTGCGATGATAATTGCTCAGAAGTATCACATTCATCAACTTCCTGTGGTTATAAAAGGAAAGGCATTAAAAAATTATAGTTTTGTAATACTAATATGATGTTATTTGAAGAAGAGAAAAAATTTAAAATTTGCAGTGGCGTAGCTACAACTTTTGCCGCCCGGGGCGGTCTCCAATTTGCCGCCCTTTTGAGAGGCGGTCCATAAATGACGTCACGCACCTCGGGGGGGGGGATTCACACGTTTGTGGACGATGTGTGACACGAGGGGGGGGGTGTTTAAGAAATGTGACAGCACGTCCAAATGCGCAACTTTAAATAAATTTCCACTGAAATATTTGATTACTGACTCTTTATTTTATGACGCTTATGTAAAACGCGTTTTACTTTATTAGAATGCAGCGTTACACTAAAAACATACTTAAATGGCAAAAATTAATTTGAAACATGCTCATTTTCAAACAGAAAATACGGCTTTTATGGGGGGGGGGCAAAGCTTTGTGACGTCTTATTGAAGAAGGGGTCTAAGTTTTTGTGACGACGTGTGACGAGGGGGGAGGGGGGGTGAAAAATCAGCCAAAATAGCCTGACGTCATTTATGGACGGCCACTTAGTCAATGATATCAAGTTTTTTAAAATTTAATAAATATGAATAAATAAGTGTTATTGAAACGAAGTAAAGGTGGGGAACATGTTTACCATTGCATGCCATATTTATGTAAGCAGTAATAAAATAGGCCGCATAAGATTATATACCTATAAATACACATTTATAAAAATACAAGATACTTTTTTTAAAGGCCACAAGAAAGTTACTTAGGTCGCAAGGTCCCCCCAACCCCATGAGACAAAACCTATTTCAAATTTACACCCAAACAAACATTATCAATTACTGTTCTTTTATTTTATATTTATAAATTAATGATTGTTTTACAAACAAAGAAATTTTATACATTAGTATAAATTTACTTTCCTAACTTTCATAATAGAAAAATCGTGTATTATGCTATAAAAATTATTAGTAATATCTTGTTCTATGGACAGTATTGCAAGATTTTGCTGTCTTTAATCGCTCATTGTGGAAGGTAGATAATTTTTTATCAACTTCAGTTTGAAGCTCATTTCACAACTAGCGACACTGAAAGCAATAGTTGAAAAAAATTCATAGCAAAATTACAATGTTGGGTACAGAATTTTCCAATCTATACCGTTGAATAAATTTTAATAGATCAAGGGGGCCTTTTCCCCCGTTTTTTCTAACATAATGCCTCTTCTTGTAGTGTAGGTACAGCCATAAAATCCTGGATCCTTTTTCTTTCAATATTTAATTGTTCTTTATCAATTTCAATAAAGTAATTTATTTGATGTTCAAATGCTTCAATTAGTGGTTTACATAGCATTATATATGAATATTTTCTTGCAAGGACATGCAACTTATCAAAGCGTTATTTTATTTTATAATTCCATCCATGGATACAACCATTTGTCGTTGTACTTCTTGTTTTAAAGATAGAACCATGTCTTCTGAATTTTCCCTACTCATATTTTTTCTCCTTCTAACTCGACGTTCAGTTGATATCTCCATCTTCACAAATTGTTTGGCTGATATAACATCATTTTGTATTAGCACATCTCTTTCTTCCATGCAATGGCTTTGCATTAATTTAAAAAATGATGGGTTCACATAAATTCAGATAGCATAGAAGAGAAAAATATTGCATTGAATTGAGTAAAATTCCAGCATCTGATCTCGTTTTCTAGTTAATTCTTCAGATGTCAATTTTTCCAAGACGCTTGAAATTTTAAAGTATGTCTTTTTCGAAATTAGTATGCCTATTGTGTTGTTTATTAACAGAGAAATTTGAAAATTTACATATTCTTGTCATAAATCTTAATAATATTCTATAAAATAGACGAATTCAAATTATTTACACATTACTATTACTTTAATTGGATATGAGTAACATGCTTAATGAATAACCGTATTTTAATTTTTTTTAAACACAAATTATTTGTGCTACTTCAATGCAATAAAAAACAAAATAATTTTAATTTTTAATAACTTACCTTACAATAATTTACAGAAAACTGAAAGAGTAATATAAATTACTACTTGCAAGGTAAACACAATATTTGAACCGCCATGCCTTGTAGGCACTTGTTCGCGCATCATTCACTATAAGTTCATTTTGTTATAAGTATATATATTTGAGAATATTTAAAAACGCTTTTTATCCAATTGTGTTATGCAAAGCATTTTTTAAAAAATTTAAAAATTAAAAAAAAATATCCATTACTTAAAAATAACGTCGGGTGGGTAACTTTGAATTTATTTTAAAGCATGTAAATGTACTTAAATGCTATTGATTAAAATTGCTTATTATACTGATGAATATTATCTTTTATTTGATGTATGGTATGATTATTTATATCTATTGCATAATTTATTATGATTTTTTGAAGTTGTACATTTTTAATAATCATGTACTAGTACTGTAGTGCAGTGGTCCCCAACCTGGGGTCCGCGGACCCCTAGTGGTCCGCGGAGATGTGCCTGGTGGTCCGCGAGCAAAGGAACATTAAATTATTTTTTATTTTTCTGTGGTGTATTTCTATAGGGATTGTGCGTCTCTCCATACACAAGATGGAAAAGCTTGTTACCCGTTTTGGCGGCACCACGTCCAAAAAACATCAATGACACATAGCGGAGAGCGGACAACAGCCTACAATCAATCTTTGCGCTCTGTGTCGCCGCTCTTATGTCGGCGTTTTATCAGGGCGCTTTTATGTAGGCGCTCTTTTGTTGTGCGCGATTTAGATGGGTCACTATGTTGGCAAGCTGATCTACTTTACTATTTTATTTACGCTTTTTTCCTATTTCGTTCTTGTGTTCCAAAATTTCATTGATATCTCATCAACGACGGGATTCGAAAGTGTCTTCTGGTGACGTTATCGTTATTATTCCAAGAGTGTTACATGTGTGAAAAACATCTATAAAGTAAGTTTAAATTATTTAATTAATTTTTATGCTTTAAATTTTAAATAAATGCTTAGTCTTATAGCGTCAATGAAATTCACATGTTAAGAAAAAAAATATTAAAAACACCTTGAATGATTTCCAATAAACAGCTATTTGTGATATGTGATAATACTGATAGGGTTAATAGATAATTTTTGTGATGATTTAATATGTTATAAAAGTGAAATAATATATTTTAACATTTACCTTTTGACCTTTATGATGTTGAATGTTCCGGGTTACAGATCGGTCACTTGAACCCTCATATTAAACCCACTAATTAGAAAAATGAGTTCGAAACAGGCATCGTTAAAAAGTTTTCTTGGTAAAAGCAAAAGGCCCAGTGAAGAGAGCTGAACTGTTCTAGTCATTGGATGGTTGTATGTCATGACACCTAAAATGGTCCTTTTGTGTCGGCATCTGCACAGATGGAGATGCTGTCATGACCGGACGACTGTCTGGTTTAACCGCCTCCAAAGCAAATTAAATCCCTATTGCCATTTCCGAAATCCTATCTCTGTGAAGCTGGGTTTTCTGCCGTGACAGCAACGAAGACAAAACAACGCAATAAAATGGACATAAGCAGCACTTTTCGGGTGTCATTGTCTCCCATTACCCCGAGATAGAACCGCCTCGTTGCAGAGAAACAAGCTCAGGGTTCTCATTGATTTAACATTCTAGTAAATTAAAATATTAAATAATCATTTATTCACTTTTTGTGTAACTGTATTTTATTTTGAAGGCATGTTTAAGTACAATTAAATTAAAACTATAAAATCAAAACAATCTTAGCTACCTGTATAAACAATCAACGCAACTGCAACCCCCCCACATCCCCACCCACCCATAACTCCCCCCCCCCGGTTAGTGGGCCGCGGTAAAATTATCAAACTTTTAGTGGTCCGCGGCGTTAAAAAGGTTGGGGACCACTGCCTTACATCACTGGATCCAAGACTTCCTTTTGGGCAGGGAGCAAACTGTAATAATTAATGGATCTAAATCTGCACCAATAAAGGTTAACTCAGGAGTTCCACAAGGAACTGTGCTAGGTCCCTTACTCTTTTTGATCTATATAAATGATTTACCCAACAACATCTCAACAGGTACAAAAGTTAGGTTATTTGCTGATGATTGTATAATCTATAGAACAATTAAATCAGAGCAAGATAGCAAAATTTTACAAAAAGACTTAGATGAATTGATAAAATGGGAAACTAACTGGAGTATGTCTTTCCACCCAGAAAAGTGTCAACTGTTAAGAGTAACAAAGAAAAAGAAACAAAGTAAATTCAAAATATTACATTCATGGAAAAGAACTGACCCAAACTAAAGATGCAAAATACTTAGGAGTCTTAATAAATGAGAAACTATCATGGAATCCCCATGTCAATGAAGTTATTAAAAAATCAAACAAAACCTTAGGTTTATAAAAAGAAACTTTAACAAATGTAATAGAGATATAAAACTAAAATGCTACCTCACTTTGGTGAGACCTGTACTAGAATATGCATCTTCTGTATGGGACCCATCCACCAAAGAAAACATTGATAAACTAGAACAAATTCAAAAAAGAGCTGCCAGATTCATTACTGGAGAATATTCAAAACTGACAAGAATAACACCATTAGTTAAATCATTAAACCTTGAAACACTAGAGGATAGAAGAACCAAGAGCAAAGTAGTAATCATACATAAAGCAATTAATTCTAATTTAGAAATACAACACAAAGATAACTTAATACAACCCTCAGATAGACATAAGGATAAAAACACCTTTCTTATTCCGTATGCAAGAACAAACACATACAAATTTTCATTCTTCCCGTCCGGAATTCGGGCGTGGAATGGGTTGCCTGAAGAATCCAGGAAAACCAACACTTTATCAACGTTTAAATCTCTAATAAAAATGCAGGACTAGACACAAACCATAGATAAGCGTAGGACGCAATAATCTTCTGTATAGAAGGAGCGTCTGTAAACAGATAAGATAAGATAAGATAGTCTTCTAACAAGATTGAGGGAGTTACTAGCATATTATGAAATAAGTATATCAAATGCTTGCAAATTTACAATATTATTTATTGCATACTCTTGAAAGACACAGGCAGCATTATATGACTGGCCACGAAACTTAATAAAATCTATTATGCACTTATTTTTATGTTGTTTGTGCACCATCTTAGCCATAGTTGTGGCTATCCATCTCTAGGAACGTTAGAAAACGTTCAAAAGGGAGCCCGTTACTGGTAAAGTCTATCTCAATATAAGATTGAGTTGATCAATATGGGACCGATCTGGAGTAGAATTTACAGATAAACAGCTCTTCATCATATATTGTTTTAGAAAGACAAGTTATGACAAGTAATCATTTAATCGATATTTTTTTTAAAGTTGAAGACCGGCTGACAGCTGAAATTATTTTTAAATATTAAATCGATATATTTTTGAGTTATTTTACATGAAAATTTCTTTCTTTTTTTTTAAAAAAAAGTTTATGTGTGTTCGATAATAATATCAATATATACTATTGTGTTTTTAACTAACAGGTTAATAGACATAATTTTATTGAGCTTTATTTATCCAAGCAATCTACACCAGTGTGATACTCTTCTTGACCTGATTTAGTAGATGCTTATTTTAGACGGAACTATCAAGTAATCATTTATTTTTTAAATTTAACTTTCACTTACCACGTTTCCCCATATATATATATATATATATAAATATATATATATATATACCCCATATATATATATATATATATATATATATACGCATATATAATAGAAAAACAAAACGAAAGCATAATCTTTTTTCAAAACAATAAAATTAATGTATTAAAAGGTTTTTCAGAACAAAATGGGCCTCAAGTGCTATGAGGTAAAAATGTTTATACCACCCTTCGGAAATCCATGATAGTCCTTGTGCTGCCAACAAATCAAAAACACTCGTCCGCGTTTTTAAATATGTTGTTTCTCATAACCCGGAAAGTTATACAGCGCATTAAGTGGAATAAAACCGATGCTTGAATTAATGGGAAATATTTTTGTTAAACAAAATAATGCTTGTAACAAAGTTTATTAAACTAAGAACGACGTTCACATAATAAACTTATAATTTACTTACATTTTGTTAGTCTTATGGCGGAGGAATGAAGAACAAAACAGAACCTTTACAATAATAAAAATACGGTCGGAAATACGTCATAATCACATGTGTATCGCCTATCAGCAACGGTCACCAATGTGATAAACATGTCATGACAAGAACTTTGACACACTTAAAATAACAATAATATATTTTTTAGTGCAGCGGTAACCAATCTTTTTCACGGAGGGCCTGATACCGCAAAATAACCAGAACAGGCCGCATACTAATTTTTGCATGATATCAGAACGGAGACTCAAGATTAAAAAAAAGGCTAAAAATTAAGAGTAGCCTTCCTTGTTAATCACTGTTGAGCGGAGGGCAGTGCATTAAAAAAAAACATAATTTAAAACATTTACTAAAACATCTATCGAAGAATATGACATTAGAAAAAAAAATAAAGTTACATCAGATCTTGTGTGTTGATATCCAAATCACTCTACACAGAAAATTATGTTTTCTTCACTTTTAGCTTTTGGGCCATCCATAAATGACGTCACGCATCTGGTTTTGTGGAGGGGGGCTACACATTTGTGACGATGCGTAACGAGAGGAGGGGGTGTTTAAGAAATGTGACGTCATAATCAAAACGTGCAGCTTTAAATAAAAGTTCCACTTAAATATTTGGTTGCTTTCAATTTATTCAATGACGTTCTCAATGGTTTCACGCGTGTTACGATATTATAGTGCACTCGTACACTAAATGCATACTTAAATGACAAAAAAAATGATTTGAAACATGCTCATTTTCAAATAGGAAATACAGCTTTTGTGAGGGGGGGGGGCAAAGCTTTGTGATGTCATATTGGAGGGTGGCCTAAGTTTTTGTGACGACATGTGACGAAGGGGGCAGGGTAAAAAGCGGCCAAAATCGCATGACGTCATTTATGGATGGCCCCTTATGGAAACTCAATATCCGATAAACAAGCGAAAAATTCAACAAGTTTTTGTTCTTATAGCAAATTACTGAAGTCAAACTGCAGTTGTAGGGGCACATATTGAAGGTATACAATTAAAGGGATTTTCGAAAATCTTATATTATTTTATCTGTTACAGACGCTCCTTCTAAACAGAAGATTATTGTGTTCTACGACTGGACATGGTTTACGTCCAGCCTTGCTTTTTTATTCGAGTTTTAAATGTTGATAAAGTGCTGATTTTCCTGGTTTCCTACGGCAACCCATTCCACGTCTGAATTCCGGAAGGAGAAGAACGAGAATATGTTTATGTTTGTTCTTGAATACAGAATAAGAAAAGTATTTTTATCCCTATGTCTATCTGAGGGTTGTATTGTATTAGTTTATCATTGTATATTATTTCTAAGTAAGTATTAATTTGCCTTATGTCTTATTACTACCTAGTTCTTTTTATTCTATTCTCAAGTGTTTCAAGGTTTAACTAATGGTGTTATCCCTGCCCTAGTCATTTTGCATTTTTAGTTTGGATTAGATGTTTTCCATTAAAGAAATAATTTGACTTTATTTGTTTCTTTTTTCTTACTTTCTCTTAACAGTTGACACTTTTCTGGGTGGATAGACATACTCCAGTTAGTTTCTCATTTTCTTAATTCATCTAGGTCTTTTTGTAAGAGTTTATTATCTTGTTCTGATTTAATAATTCTATAAATTACGCAATCTTCAGCAACTAACCTAATATTTGATCCTGTTGAGATGCTTTTGGGTAAATCATTTATGTCAGGGGTGGTGCAAACTTTTTCGACAGAGGGCCGCATTGAAAAACTTTATCGTTGTAGGCGGGCCGCATATACATTTTATCTACTTCAAATACAATTTACCCCGTATAAAAATATGAATTAATTATTATAACAATTTACTTATCATTTTATTTCACATTCACACTCTATTAACATGTACATTACATTTTAAAATATGAACAAAAACAGTTTCTAATTTGATAATAAGATTTTACTTTTCATCATTGTTTTAACAGAAGTTTATTGTTACCTGTCATAATAACTATAACGTAATAGGAACATAATATCATAATTTACATATAAGCTGACTATAGAGTACAATTATAATTAGTGAGAAGTATGTAACTGCTCAACAATTTTGGATAATGTTCTTGAACTGTGGAACCAGTTTACTGGTTGTGATTCACATGACTGCATTCAAATTGCAGTCAGTCACCATCGCTCTTTTCTAAGACTTGTTTATTTTCATGCAAGAAAAAGATTGCTCACAGATGTATGTGGGCCCAAATAGTGACAAAAGTTTGGCAGCAAAGCTTTTTAAGTGTGGAAATGTTGCTGCTGGCAAACATCCATAAAACTGCAGCTGAAGAACTGGCTTGAATTTCTCCTTCAGGTCATAATCTGCTTGTAGGTCAAGCATTTCTAAATGTATATCCTCTTGAGCTGAAATAGCTTCTGCACTAAATGGCAAACTGAGGATATTGAAGAGTGGTTCCAGAGTTCTTGAAGTTTTGAAACCTACTTTTAAATTCCACAGCCAAGGCATCCAACTGAGCCTTGTACTTGTCAGCAGTTTCACCAGAAATGATTTTCTTTTTCAGCAAAGGGGAAATTGCAAAACCAGTCTTCACGTGTTTGCCTGGGAGCAGTGAGAGATTTGCCTGAAATGATTTAACACTCACATACATTTCATGTGCAAACAAGCTATTGCCATGCAGTTTGACATTCAGTCCATTCAACTTTTCCATAATGTCAATATCAAACATGAAGTCTGACTTCCACTCTTCATTAACTGTGATAGTACCACAATATCACAAACAAAACCCTTCGACTCCAGCAACATAACTATTTCTTCCTTGAGATCCAACACTCGCCACGACATCTTGGCCAGGCTCTGCGCAGTGGACACTGCTGTTGTAGATATATCATACTATTCAGTTTCCAAATCTTCAAGCTGTGCCCTAAACATGAGGTTAAGTGCCCCCCTGGCTCTGATGAGGTTTATCACACTGACAACTGGGTCAATAACATGCTTGATATTGAAAGTAGCTTTACAGAGACTTTCCTGATGGATGACAATGCATCGGTAGTTACACTTGCTATCTTGTTCCACACCAAACCTGTTCTTTCAACACAGTTCTCAACAGCATTAAATAAATCCTGGCCTGTAGTTGTGTCTTTGAGTGGCTCAACACTAAGTAATTCGTCAGTAAGCTCAAAACGAGTGTTTATTCCCCGTATAAATACCAAAAATTGTGCTGTGTCCTGTACACCGGTACTTTCATCGAACGCAAAAGTGTACCACAAAAAGAATTTGCTTGCATCTCGAAGTTGGTGCATCAAATTTTAATAAATCTTTTCAACACGCCTGACTACTGTTCTCCTTGATAAAGAAATGCTATCAAATTTTGTTTTCTGTTCTAAACACATAATGCTTGCTGCATCTGCCAATCATTCTTTGATGAACTCACTATAAAAAAGACTAGTTTCGAGTCGTATATGAAAGCAACAAACTGGATTCGGTTGAATATGCTTATATTAAAGACTGATTGGTGAAAACAGTTTGCTGCTTCTTTAAATTATAAACCAACTCCTGGCAATTCCTTTTGCTCTCTTCCTTCGTTAAATTGTGCCTGAAAACCAAATGTTTTGTTTGGTGGTGTCTTTTTAAGTTTTACTACTTAAAGACGCTCACACTCTCACGGCACATCAAGCAGACTGCTTTGCTGCCAACGCTCGTGAAGCAATATTTAGTGGTCCTTTCGTCATTAAAAACATGATATTCGTCCTCTATATTTCTTTTTTTTGGCAGCACTCATGGTTGAATCAACGTCTATTCGATTTTAAATTTCCATTAAAAAAAAACACTAATGCTTAAATCGTAAACTAAAGACTAAAGCCGCTTTCGGTTGAGCTTAAATGCAGTTTCGAATGTGGATGTTTACAATTAATGACTAATAATCAATTCTTGAGCCATGAAACCGATATAATATCCCTAGATTCGAATCAAATAATCGGAATACATTTTTTGAAATGTAGCAAATATTCTAAACAATGAAAATTAACATTGACATAGGATCGCAACATGCATATGCCCACGGGCCGCATGATATGCCATGGCGGGCCGCATGCGGCCCGCGGGCCGTAGTTTGCCCACCCCTGATTTATGTAAATCAAAATGAGTAAGGGACCTAACGCAGTTCCTGGAACTCCTGAGTTAACCGTTATTGGTGCCGATTTAGATCCATTAATTATTACATAGAGTTTGATCTCTACCCAAAAGGAAGTCTTGGATCCAATGATGAATGTGACATGAGATTCCAAAGTAGTTATGTTTTTTTAAAAAGTAAGCTTTAGTGGTAACCTTTGTCAAATGCATCTGAGAAGTCTAGTAATATTGTAGTTTTGTTGGATCATTCTCATCCTTTATTGATTTTCGAATTGTTGTTATACATTTCAAAATTTCTTCTACTGGGCTATTTGTGTTGTATTTACTTAAGAAATTTTGTTGGAAATTAGCCGCTGTTTGGTGTAATTTTTTTGAATTACAATTATTCCAGAGATAAATTTTTATTCTAGGTTTCTAACATAATTTATTTAAGTTACCCCACCAATATCATGGTCAGACTCTCCAGACATTCTTTCTCAATCTATCACTGATTCTGGTCTATTTTTAAGAATAAATCTTGTATAGTATTCTTCCTAGTGGCTTTTTGCGTATTTGTTACAGGTTTATGGTGTTAATTGTGTCAATAAAGTGTTCGTTAGATTCTTTATTAGTTTGATGTTTGGCACAGTTGTTCCAATTTATGTCAGGAAGATTAAAATTCCTCATAATCCAAATTACAACAATTTAAAAGTTTTCTTTTATTAACGTTATTTGACAGCAAAGATCTTTCATATATTCTAGGTTGGTATTGGATGGTCTAAACAATATGTGGTGCTGATTTCAGAGTAACTATTTTAAATTAAAAAAAAAGCTTTATTTATTGCTACAAGTGCACCTCCATAATTGTCTGACCTGTCTTTGGAAGTTAATTATAAATGTTTGATGAATATTTTGATTTTAAATATTGTTAGTAGATTTTTGGTAGTTAATTCGTTTTGTGTTGCAGATTTTATTCTAGCTAGCTAGTGAGATACTAAGTTTATTTAGGTATTAGGATTTGATGAGGCACTGTAAGGGTTTGTGGTGCTCAGGTCAATAGAGTTAAACAAGCCTGAACTGAATTGAAGTAACCCACACTGTAAGCAATGCCAAGATGCATCTTTATTTCCTTGAGCTATGTATTTTGATGTGCTGGTATGCAGGCATGTTGTGTGGTACCATTCGTTGCAGGTGTCACACTGAATGGATCCTAGTTTGTAAATGTATAGCATATAAACAGGGTATTAGTTAGCCTGACAGGACGTAACACAACACCTCCATTATTTTATGTACGGATCCTAGTTTGCTAGTGCATGTCTTACATTTAGATGACACTGGGCATGGGTTAAGTTCTATGTCACCGGCGAGAAGCAAAACTAAAATTCAGAGTTTTTGGTTATATCTTGTTGTATTTGTTGTTCGTCCGTCGTAGTCGACGATGACCACTCTCATCATATTAGCCCAGTGCTAGGCCGCCATGTTGTGTTGTGGTGGCTTATTAGCAATATTCTTGCACGAAATTTGCGTCCGCATGTCGGAAAAGAGATGGATGGGATCCCTTTCTGGCTTGACATTTGGTATTGGCAGCATGTTGTCGATTAGTCTCACAGACAGCTGCGTCCTTTCGTATCATAGAGCGCTAGGGGGCTCGTTCACTGGCAGCTGCCTCCCAGGAGTCATGTCCAATCGCAAAGGCATTTAGAGCAGTTTTGAGTGCATCTCTGTAGCGCATACGTGGACCTCCGCGTGCTCTGTGCCCTTCAGTAAGCTCACCATATGTTTTGTTTCAATTGTTTTAAGAAAATTTCCTTTATTGTGCTTAAGATTGAAGAGTAGTGTTTTGTGTTCTGGTGGTTTATTATCATTGGTATATTACTCCGATTTCTAGAATATGTTTTGGTTGAGGTTAATGCCGTTAAAAGTAATACGGCTATAACTAAGACTAAGATTAAAATTCTTATTTTCAAGGTTAGGCTAGGTTTAAGGATTATTCAAATTTAAAGCTAATATTACTAAACACTATGTATACTTATGTTCAGCTTTGTTTATTTGTTGTTATTTGAATTAAGTGCAATTGAATTTAGTTAATAATATTCAATCAGCGGCGTAGCGTGGGTATGCGCCGCCCGAGGCAAAACCCAAATTTGCCGCCCCCCCCCCAAAAAAAAACAACCTAAGTCAAACGAATTAAGAAACTATAGCTTTTATTAGAAAGTATTAATAATGACACTATACATTTGTATGTTAGCGGTAAAAAGAAAGGTTTCATTTCTTGAATAAAATTAAAGTTTCCTGCATTTCCTCAAGGCACAATCTTTCATTTATCATATTGTTCGTCATGCCGTGCTCAATAACCAAAATAGCTACGGATTAGTCAATCATGGTGTATTCATCATTGATCGTAATTAATTTATTAATAACTTAAATTTAGAGAAGCTGTAATAACATCTTGCATTACTTAAAATAGTTGTACGCAATTTTCGAATTAATTAATAATATTGTTTTAGGCAGTTTAACTTCGAGTCTAAATATCTTAATAAACTTGAATAAATAGACTGGTCTTGAATTCCTTCATTCTTTTTTAACGCAATTTCCATTGGAAAAATTGCGTTTATAGATTCGAAATGTCTGTAAGCTTGACAATGCAACTCCTCCTGAACCATACCAGATAGAGGGTTCGGGTCTTTGCAAATATGCTAAGGAGGTCCCAAGGATGTGCAACGGCCAAAAAAATACCGGAAAGGTTTGCTTGATTTCCTGGAAAATATACGAAAAAAAAATCAGTGTTTTGTCAATTTCTCGCCAACTATAACACATATCGGGTTGAAACAAACGTCAAACAATAGCTAATATTATTTAGAACAATGTTGGAGAAGGAATTTTGGAAAAAGAACCGTACGTTCGGCTCCCGTAATTTTAGAAGCAATTTTTTAAAGCAATTGTTTTGTTTAGTTTCAAAATTATTGATTTGAAATGACTTTTAAAGTTGGTCCACACCTTCAATCATTTGCTCGCGAGCATTTGCCTAAGCATCACACGAACGCACTATTTTGTGGCGAAAGCAGATGTAATGGAAGTAAACATTAATCACGTGACTTGACTTTACAGCTGATCTTAATTTTAATGGCTGCCACTCTCTTCTAGTCTAGTCTAATTATTATATATCAGCTGTACTAAATCGTAGTGAAAACATGGATAATACGCTAATATTTACAATGAAAACAAATCCTCAGCATACGAAACGGTCTTTAAAATCTAATAATATCTACGCGACGTATTCACTTTAAAGGACAAAATTTGAATCGAACAGATACTCTGATCATACTTCGTGACATAGTGCTAGTACTACAACCTTACTACTACTACTAGAAAGACTAAGAGTCTGCTGTTACTGATCACTGATAAGTTATCAAGTTCAAGAAACTGCAAAATCATAATTGTAAGTTCAGTTATTATTATATTTTTAAAAAATTATAGCTTAGTTTTTAAGGAAATCACACTATCACATATAAATTATATTATAATATAATTAATAATATTAATTATTAATATTTATAATATCAATAAGGACCTTGACCATGGAACTGTAACCTGTAATGTATGAATTAATTAATAATGACAATAACAACAAATAATTGTCATATCCTATATAATAAAAGGCAAGTTTCTGTCCTTTCTGTCCGGTCATCTATAGCGATTGGTCCCTCAAACACATATGACTCATACAGCCAATCATATTGAACACTTTTACGCCATTTACGCGGACGTTCAAAACGAGTTATTTTTGGTGCAGTATTTCTTCCAAGACTTTATTTTGAGTTATGCGCGTTGGGATTTATAGCAAAAAGCTCTGTTTTTACGAGTTATTTATTTAGACTATAATGAATAGTATTTTTGACGCGATGCACATGTAATGCCGGTCAAGACGGCTGTTGTAGGGGAGTTACAACATGCCACCGAACGGTGGCGGAACGTCCTTGGACGGGCTTTGTTGCTCGTTATTAATATTATTATCGAAATGAATTTGCTTATTTATATTAATAAACGGCATCTTCCGTCTCACGAAACGATGGTGCATTACTGTTGAGTTGGGTTGCATTTCCTCGAATGGCTGTAATGTCCTATCCTTGAGTAACAGTCTTTACCACAGCTTTTACACACGAGTTCTGTGCTTCCAAATGTTTTGGCCTTTCTCCTAGCTCTTCTGTCTGTAGCCTCCTCCATCCTTCTCTCCTCGGCTACTATGACGCCCTCTTTGACAACTGTGCGTCACTTCGATCGGTCTTCTGCCTTACATTCCCAGTCACGTGTGCGTATTCTGGCTGCTTTCATGTCCCTTTGGCAGACATCTTTAAATCGCAGACGTCGCCGACCTGTCTTCCTCTTTCCCGATGCCAGTTCTCCATATAGGAGGTCCTTGGGGATGCGGCCAGGGCTCATTCGTTTAATATGTCCTAGCCATCTCAGGCGTCTTTCAATAAGGATTGAGAACATGCTTTGGGTATTGGCACGCATTAGGACCTCAGTATTAGGCACTTTGTCTTGCCATTTAATGCCAAGGATGTGTCGCAGGAATCTCAAGTGGAAGCTATTAAGCCATTGCACGAGCTTCTGTCCCTCTGCTGGGAACAGGGCTATATCCCCCAAGACCTAAAGGATGCAAATATAGTGCCACTATATAAAAACAAGGGTGATAGAAGTCACTGTAATAACTATCGCGGCATCTCACTCCTTAGTATTGCAGGAAAGGCCTTCGCCCGTGTCATACTAACACGTTTACAGAGTCTAGAATCCCGTGTCTATCCAGAATCTCATTGCGGTTTCCGGGCTGGTCGGTCTACCATAGACATGGTGTTCTCCATGGAGCTACGTCAGAAGCCTTTCGAGTCAGCAGCGCAGTTAAACAAGGTTGTGTACTTGCACCAACACTGTTCGCAATATTCTCTTGACAATATTGGAATTAATAGAGATAAATAAAATAATTACCAATATAGAGTCGTACATGCTAGTAACACATTATCTAGATTAAAATAAGTTAAATTCTTATTGTGATCGCGAGTTTCAACCAGTTCAAATAACGAGAACCGATTACAAATTCAGAAATTTAACATATGATTGAGAACATTTTATTTCCATTCATAAAAAAAATATTTGAAAAAAAATAGAATAAGATAAATTAGATTACCTTTCTTACGGATTAGCATCACTATAACATTAAAATTTGTTTGTCATGGAGAAAGCTTTAAGGACACAAACAATTTTTATTGTTGTAATTGCTTTATCCACCCCCCCCCCAAATTGACATTATTTTCCCCCCAATGAATTATAACTCATCCTGTAATTGCCTTCCATTACTTTTTAATAAAAAAGTGGCAATACTTTTAAAGAGAGAAAACCAAAGAGCATTGTTTCCGTTGTTTGATTGCATTTATCCAAATCCTTTCGTGTCATCGTTCTGTATTCTCAACATTTTTTAAAAAAGGAAAACTAATCATATAATTTTTATTGTTGTTGTTAAAACATCGGAGTGAATTAATAAATGTACATTTAAAATTCTATCAGGTGTCTCGTTTAATAATAATTTTTACCATCTCACTTTAGCCCAATTTGAGTATCACTCTTAACCATAAAATGACTGACATAAGACATTCTTGTTAAAGTTGCACTTTACAAACTGACAGTTGACAGTGAGCAATGTTCCCTTTAAGCTGCGCGGAATCGCAGATATCTGAAAGACGCCGCGCAGCAGTTTAGAATTACCCCGCAGTAAATTTTGTAAAATATTGCACAAAAAAATGAATGCTGTGCAAATTTGTACACGAGTTTTTTGGCTTTGCACACGGACCAACGAACCTTGGAGGGAACATTGTGTCAGTGTTGTTAATATTATCATCTATTTTACCAACAGTTGTAAAACACAAATCATGTTGACATGAAATACGAATTTGGACATTGAGTCCAGGTTTAAAAAAAAATTAAGAAAAAAAAACAACTGAAAAAAACAACAGACACTAAGGGAGAACCTTTAGACATTAGACATAATAAACAAAATTCTTGTTTTGATAATTTTACTTTTAACCTCTACATCATAATCCTTTTATTTAATTCAAATTTACTTTAAAAAACGATTTCCTCTTGAATTCGGGTTCCGCTTCCTGTTGACTTAAAAAGGATGTAATTGAAACATTTACATTTATTTGTGTTTCTTTTTTTATTCGCTTTGTCACAACAATCAAAATCTTAAAGAAATTTCCCGGGATACTTTAATATTTTTTCCCGGTATCCGTCCAATGTGACGTTGGTGTAGACGACTTACCGGGAAAATATCACAAAGTCTGGTGTTTAGCTCTCCTTTAATTTCAAATTGGAGTACATTATATGATTATTTAACTTAGAAGCATCTTCATTAAATGGATTTATAAATATAATATACTAATTACAAATAGTATAAATATATCCATACATTTTCAAAATACTTTCCCAATTTTGGTTACTATTGCTTAAAAAATACGACATCTGTCAAATTCACCGAAACTTAGAATCTGACAATTTTTATGGCCACAAAAACTTGCTGATAAAAAGAAATAAATAGATGAAACTACATTTACTTGGCATTTAAAAATATACAATTATGTTCCAATATTTAATTATAATCATCAGAGTGTATTTGTCTAATAATCCAAAGGGTTTCCTAAAACTAAATTATTGACACGTAATAAAAAAAAGCCCCGTCAAAAACAACGTTTTTGATTATAAATCCTTTATATGCGAGACATAACTAAAATAATGTTCATTATAATTAGGCCATAACCGAGTAGACAATTTCCACCGAGTACCGAGTCCGAGTATTTGGATGTACCATTTGCCGGATCCGGATACGAACCGAGTAGTAGCTGCGACTTAGGAGAGTACCATTTCTTTCATCAGTATAAGTGAAAAGCCAAAACTGTTCGATGTTTTCATATATCTAATCTAAATTCTAAAATAGCTAACTAATGTTTTACCTGTTATAACTTAATACTTAATTCATATTTTTAATTTGTAGGAGGAAATTAGACAACTTTACACAAACAGTCAAAATGGCATATATGTATATCTCTACAACCATTGCAGTCGAACGGAAGTATATTAGTATAATGGCCATCTTTTGAAAGAAAGTTAGACTATGCGTGACCCAGTAACAACTGGTTACGCCACCTGCGGAATGCTACTGAAATTATCGTGTCTTCTTTGCCAGCTGTTCAGTATTTATTGAATTCCATTTTCTTAATTTTTAATTTTTATATTTTTTATTTTTTAGCTATTTGCGTGTGTAATATTTGCCGAGGCGAATACTTCCGGATATTACCGAAAATCGTAATATTCGGCCGAGGCGAATGTCCGAGGCAATTTCCGGTTATGCCCTAATTATAATACGCATCGCATGACAATCAAACAATCCAAAATTTTATTTATTTCTCATATATATTAAGGATTTTTAATTTATAGTAAGACAAGTAATAAAAACTCGAATGAGTATTTAAACGCAATTTCCGAAAAGAATTTCCAATTTTTTATTCAAGGGAAATCATTCTAGATTAGATTAAAAGTAATTTCAAATCAATAATTTTCAAACTAAACAAGACAATTGCTTTCAAAAATTGCTGCAAAAATTACGGGAGTCGCACAAACAGATATTTTTCAAAAAGTCCGTCTTCAACTTTGTTCTAAATATTTTTTAGCTATTGTTTGGCATTTATTTAAACCCAATAGATAGATGTTATGGTTTGCAAGAAATTTACAAAATACTGATATTTTTTCGGGTTTTTTTTTCTCCAGAAAATCCAGTAAACCTTTTCGTTTTTTTTTGGCCGTTGCACATCCTTGGGACCTCCTTAGCATATTTGCAGAAGACCCGAACCCTCTATCTGGTATGGTTCAGAAGGAGCTGAATGTGCCAGCTTGACAGACAGTTCAAATATATAAACGCAATTTATCCCATGGGGAAAATGCGTTAAAAAACTACTACAGACTGCCTGCTAAATTTCAGCTCCATTTGATCACGGGAAAAGGGTTATAAAAACATGTTTAATATAGTGCGCACCGCGAGACAAACTAGCCGAACTAGCATTTACATTTACAGATCGGAAATATATATTAAAAAAGTAACGTAATTATAATACACACCGCACCGCGCGACAGGAAAATATTAAAAAGGTTGTTCAATATTATTCGCACCGCGACACTCAAGCACAAAAATTAACATGCTACATAGCGATACTTAGAGATAAGCTAAAAATTCATTAATTTAATTACAGTACATTTGATCGATCTGAAATTTTGATAGATCATTTTTATCATCGGTACGAGTCTGCCTGCACAATTTCAGCTCGCTAGCATACGTGGAAGTGGGTTAAAAATCGATCAAACGTTTTTTCTGCAAAGCAAGCAAACAATCAAGCAGACGCCAAGAGTTTTAAAAAAAGGATTTACAAAATAATGGACAGGTTTTTGCTTCAATTGATGACGCTAAGCGTTACATTTTGAGTGAAGATATAATGATAAAAACTTTCAAATAGGACTATGTTATATGACAGGATTATGAATACTTTCAAAGATTCCTTTACAATAAACAAACTACACATACGTTATTTGTAACTTAAAACATGAGAAAACAATACATGGATAAAAAAATATCTATTTCAATTATTTTTTACACTTCAATTCTGAACAATTCTTTGGGAATTTTTATGGGAACGCAGTGAGAATCCGTTCTGATCAAAGGAATAATTTTAATTTTATCAAATGAGGTCAATTTTAGTGGTGTGGGATCAGAAAGCTCCGGACCTTGGTTAACGAACAAGAAAAGAACTTTCCCGTGTCTCACAGCCCCCACGATAGGCGGAGATTTCCGCTCGGTGCTAAAGACGCTCTCTTCCTTTGTAACACTCAGCGAGTTGTCACTTCCAGGTGTCAGTTGCAGTAGAAGACCTTGTTCCGTTAGCAAATGCGTGTCATCTTTAATTGTATTCTGATTAACAGCTGTTGGGTAGTAAAACGGTTGTATCTGGTTAAAGTTAGTTTTAACATTGGTTGCCCAGTCTTTGTCATCACTAGCCTCCCACGTCACTGTGTTTAGGTAAGTTATACGTGACATAAAAACAATTTTCTTTGTCGGCTGTTGTCTGCCCAGATCAATTGGATGGCTAGAAAACAGGCTGGTAGCAGTAGTGGTGACCGCACAAAAAAACGGTTGTTCAATTTCCGTCTCTGTTGTATGAGAAATAATTAATTTCTCTTCAAAGATTCCAAAACAGGTGG